>BLSH010334249.1:112607-131873 GCA_018402905.1 Glandirana rugosa | reverse complement strand
CAACCCCCCCCCCCCCCCCCCGATCTTAAAGCAGAACTTAACTGTATCTGGGCACCACAAACTGAAAAAGCTATTTAATTATTTTTTTAATATTGTAAGCAAACTCGCCCTTCTATCTAGCTGTCTCCATGCTTTATTTTTTTGAAATATCATTTTGTAACCCCCCTCCCCCCAGCATTTCTAGCCATCTGGAGTAAAGACGGATGATTCATGTAGCATTTACTTCCTGATATCTATCTTCCCTTAGCTCAGTCATGCACGCAAGAGTGTGTGCTAAGCAGAGAAAGTCTCTTCTCCGCTCTTCCATTTGAAAGAAAAAAAGTAATGCCCACGAAGACTCCTACGATGTATGACATCATTTTGGCCTAGGCCAGAAACTAGGAAGCAACTGAAAAAAAAAGAAAAGTTTGAATGAAATAAATATAATATTCGGTACCTTCCTATCTATTTACTAATGCTAGCAGTATAAAATGTAAAAATAGTCAATGTTGATCACGAGAGCTTCCTTCTGATTTAATGCACTATTTGGACAATGTTGTGTGTTGATAAATGTAAAGTTATGCACTAAAATCTAAATGCATGCTAAAATCATGCATGCATCATACATTATAGGAGTACAACCGGGAAAGCCAATGATGAAGGATCTTCTGGTAGATCATAGACTTAATAATGGCATGCAGTGCCAAGCTGCAGTTTCTAAAGCTAGCAAAATACTTAAATACTTTCTTGTATTAAAAGTAATATAGACTCCAGAAAACATAATTTTGCCACTATACAAAAATCATTAGTAAGACCTCATCTGGAATATGCAGTTCAGTTTTGTGCACCAGTTTACAAAAAGGATATCAGGGAACTGGAGAAAGTACAGAGAAGGGCAACCAAACTGATAAGAGGCATGAAGGGGCACAGCTATGAGGGAAGATTAGAGGAACTGAATTTATTCTTTCCTTCCCCTTTAAAGTCATTACAGATGAAAAGGGGGCAACTGGAGGAAAAGAGATTTACCCAGAAAGGCTTCTTCACAGTAGGATCTTGGATCCTTCAGGGACTAGACCTAGCCAGCTCAGTTTATTGTTTAAAAAACAAGCTGGATGTATTCCTGAACGTACATGATATATAACAGGCTATTAATGTACAAACAAATAACACCAGAGATTGTTTAACCAGGAAATGTTCAATTGCCTTTTGATAATCTGAAAGGAATCTTTTATTCCCTGGTGGGGGAAAAATTGACCATGCTTTGTAGGGTTTTTTCCTCTGGATCAGCTGTGGGTAAAGGGTTGTGTATATGGATGTTTTCAATGTATGTATTTATTCCTTCTTTTTCTATTGGTTAACCTAGATGGACATGTGTCTTTTTTCAACCTGACATACTGGGGTTGATTTACTAAAACTAGAGAGTGCAAAATCTGGTGCAGCTGTGCATGGTAGCCCATCAGCTTCTAACTTCAGCTTGATCAATGAAGCTTTGACAATAAATCCTGAAAGCTGATTGGTTTCTATGCAGAGCTGCACCAGATTTTGCACTCTCCAGCTTTAGTAAATCAACCCCACTGTGTTACATCCTAAACAAATTAGCTTGTATGTTGATAGTTCTTAGCTTTGTATATTTCACATTGGGCTGTCACATGAAAATGTGTGCCTTCACAATTTTTCTTTAGTAATTAAAATAAAATTCCTCTATTTTTATTTCATTTACTAGGAAGACCTAGCACCCTGTTCACATTACGTTGATTTGAACCCTGCCCAGCTTTTAGAAAGAATAAAAATGTCATTTGAGATATTTCGAGATTTTAAATCAAATTCTGCATCTGAAGTTAATTGTTATGAGGAGTATTCGAAGTGCAAGAAAGAATATGACCATTCAGCAAAAGGTGAGATTGATAAAACCATCAAGAGCTATGCTTACCGATACTGTTTTCAGCTTAAGTATTAAAACATGATTCAAGATTGAATATCGATGATCATTGTTTGTCTTTGGGTCTGATTTACTAAAACCTGAAATGAAGTGAGGTGAAGTACAATAAGCGTAAGTGTTCTGGATTTCCTAAAATGTAAAGTGAGCTAAAAAGAAGCTGTGTTCACTTCAAACATCCAATCCAATGTAAAAAAGAAGAAACTACATTTTTAAAAATTCCTCCACAATCAATTGGATGTTGAATAAACACACACATTTCAAGGTATTGTACACAGACATGTGTTTGCCTCATAACTGCTTTACTCCCCATTCACACCACCGGGAGTGCAGAGGTAGCTTAGAAGTTGGTATGAGTCAACTCATTTACAACATATCTATAATGCAATCTGAATTGAAATGAAAGCATGTAGCATTTGACTTCCTATACAAACTATAGATTGTGCCCATCCTAACTGAATTTCAATGCACTTTGCTGTACTTTACACTTTAGTAAATAAGGCCCCAAATGTTTGACTTGTTCAGCTTCTGTAGCACCATTAACAAATTCACTGCTTCTTTAACATGTCTTTGATCTCATCATAACTTACCTAAGGCTGCTAACATGTCTGTCGTCTCACATTAACAAACCCAGTGCCACTTTAACATCTCTATAGTGTTTGTACAGACCAGGGCTTTATCAAAGCCTCTACCTCTTTCTTTGAATCTTGCAGGTCCTCAGTGTGCTTGTCCTTCCCCAACAACACCCATTCCTTCTGCTACATCTACTCAGAAATCCCTAAGCAACTTGTCAGAAATTAAGAGCAGCCCATATGCATCCATCATCCCCTTCAGTACAGTTTCCATTACAAAGTATACAAGTGGCACTGATTTACAAAATCCTAAACAGAGCTCCTCAGAGAGTATAGGACTGCCATCAGTCATCTTAACAAGTACACCAACTGAAGTAAAGACTTTAACCACCATCACGGATCACTTGCATGCTGCCACCACAGATCGTCTGGTCTCAGGCCCAGAGTCTCCACGTACCAAAATGGACATTTCATTCAGTGGCATGGAATTTGCTAATGGTATCACTGAATCAGCACATACCATGAGTTTGTCTCAAACTAGGACATATCCTGAGCATTTCAACATGGCAAGTTTAAATACTGATGGCTCACATGCTGAAACATTGTCTACTACTAACACAGTTCCGAACAAAGATTTTTCTCAGCAAACAGGAGAGTTCACTTCTGTCACAGAACCGGTTGTTGGTGAGTTAGTGGAAACTACAGAATTTAATATCGTTTCACAGAGTTCAGTGTCAAACTTTCAGAAATATTCTGAGCCCAGCATGGAGCCCACCATAGAGTCATCATCATCAAGCGATGTAACCAAAGTGCGACGCTCTGTTGAAAATGTGGATACGACTTTAAAGGTATATGTATCAACACATCCTCAACCGGTTCTGACGAGTGATGACCGTGCTACAAGGCTACTTCAACTAACCTCAAGCATCCCGCCTACCATTAAATCTCTTCAAACTATGCAACAGCAAAATGAGATCAGAAACCTTGGCTGGGCTGCCTCTTACCTTTTCCCTGCTGTGGTTACAACTAAGCCTTCCAACTCTGATACTAAAATGTCTTCCCCTGTCTCTGGAGTCCAGTCACCACCTTCAGAGGCTCCTCTACATCCAAAGTTAATAGCACATGAGGGAGGGTACACATACAACAATAATCAGCAGCTAGAGCAAAATGTAGCTGCTTTTATATCTGAGGACAGGGCAAACAGAGGTGCTGGTCCTATTCATGGCTCTAATCCACTCCCTATCCTTGAAACAGAACTGCATCACGATGGAAACCAGAACGGCAACTTATTCCTGGTCATGATTCCAAGCATTCTGGCAATATTGTTTCTGTGTGGACTTCTGTATTCCGTGTATCGCTATCGGGTAAGTGGCAATGGCTATTTCTTTTACGTACATCTTTTTTTTTTTAGCATTGGATATAGTGGATATAGTGGGAAAGCCCCTGTCAGGTTTTTATCACTGTCTGTATCCCAACTGGGTCAGGGGTAGTGAATATAAAGGAGCACCCCAGATGATAGTTAAGAAAAAGAAAAAAAAAAACAGTTTATTAGGGGTACAGATGCTAGACAAGAGCCAATGTGTTTTGGGGGACCAAGGACTCCCCGTTCCTCAGGGCTGCTGCTTGTGACACGATCCTGTTGGGTCTGCCTTAGACCTGATATCTTGGAGATCGGACCGTCAGAGGCAGCACTGGGGGGGATTCACCTGTGTATTTGTTATGGTGACCAGTGTCACAAAAGGAGATGGGAAATCCAAACGTTGTCACAGAACAAGAAGTGGGATGGAAATCCTCCTGCTGGGACACGTGTTCCTATAACAGCACTCTAAGGTGGGAATTTCATTTAATTTGGAAGGATTTTCTCTTATTTCCTGACTGTCTCCTAGACGGGAAGTGAAGGAAAGTCTGCTCAGCACGACACAGACATATTAAACAACCTGAGAGGGGTTTAAACCATCCCTATTCTACTCTAAAATTAAAAAAAGTTTTGGCTTTACATACTCTCCATGTTGGCAGTTACTACAAAAATACTCCATGTATGCTATACAGTGCATTGTCGTCTATTGTATTCTGACAGCCAGCTCTAGTGGCTGTCAGGAAACCTAAACTGCAGTCACTATTCAGCGAACATTTTTCTGCCCGCCACCTTCCATTAAAAAATGTTGGTCAGCAGGGTGCTAACAGCACCATCTATGAAGCGATTTTTGGCCAGTTCATCAGAAGCCGGTCGAAATTCACTAAGATTAAGGACAACTTTACTAATCAGAGGCATCAGGGTTCAGTAAAGACCATCAGAGTCTGGTCTGTGTGTGTTTACTGAATCACCCTTAGTCTTGTACTGCACATGCGTGTTTATACTAATAATGTAAAATGTGTTCTCAGAATTGGAATACAGTAAAATAGCTCCGTAAAATATAACTTATATTTGAAGATGAGCGGTCCAGTTTGTGTTGCATTTTACCAGAAAAAATCTCAATTTTTAATGCATAAAATAATAGAAAATGCAACTGCCACTGAATATATTGGTATAAAATGCGAAAGTGTATGCAATATTCTATTCTTTTAAAAAGTTTATTTATACAAAGAATACCACAAACAGTCAGATTTTACCTAACAGACCAACAACAATTACCAATAACTGTGCAGTATGAAGACATGAGTGATCACATAAAATATCAAGTATAGCAGAAACTCACCCTGCACAGTTGATGGTAATTTGTTTTTGGACTCTACAAAGCATTATCTGACCGTAATGTTTCCATAGTGTAGATATTTGTGCATTTGATTGCATAGCCTTTGGTGATTTTGATGATAAATATCTGGGGAAATATCACTGATAGAGAGCATTTCATGGGTTGAAGGACAAGTTAAACATGATGCCTGCATAGAAAAAGTTTCTTGTGGTTCTAGAGGAATTCTGTGATCCTTTAAGGAATGAGTCTGCAAACACCTCATCCTTGCGTGTAATAATGCTTTATTCAGTTACCCATAGCAGCCAACCAAAATGTATGCATTGAAAAGTACAGTGAAAGCTAAACCCTGGTTGCAGTATATGCAGATATTTGATAAATTGAGAATCAAATGAATATACCTAGCTTGGGCAGAACTTAAAGTGTTTGTTAAGCCACATGTATAAAAAGTTCCCATCCGCTCTGTATTATAACAAGAAGTTGCCCTGTGTCTATGGTATAACATATATATACTTCTCTGTATAGATAACACACCTTCTTACTACGATCAGTTGTCGTTTTTCAGCTCTTCTCTCTCAGCTCAGAATTCCTGAGGGTGGGGCTGAGCACTGCTGCTGACGTCAGCTGGACAGAGAGCCCTGCTGTGTTATCTATATAGACAAGAATATTTTTGCTATAACACTGACACAGGGAACTTATTCTTCTAATACAGAGGAAATAGGAGCTTTTAGAGTTAATTATGAGAGCAGAGAGGAGAAGCTAGGAGAGGAAGAGGGAGGGGGGAGTTGAAGACAGGTACACAGGAGATAGGAGAGCTAGGAGTAACATAGCCGGCATAGACCACGGGGCTCTCAAGATAAGCTATATACAGGGGGAGTCATCACTCAGGGGGGAAGTCATGACCTGGCATTAAACAGGTATTTTAGGGGATACAGACGGATCATTTAAAAAGCAAACACACCATGCTGCTAATTGCGCATTAAAGAGACAGGAGTAGCATTTTTTTTTTTTTGGGTTAACAAACGCTTTAAGTAAAAGAGAGTAAGGACTGGCATACAGTCAGCCTAGGAGATTTGGGTTTCAACTGGCTGAACATTTTCTTCTGTTAAACGAAGAATGTTGCAATTTTAATTCAATATATACTTTTTTTTAAAATGAAATGTTGTTTAATTTTTCTCAGTTTTTGGGGTCATTCATACGGGCACTCATTCCTGTGCAGCAGGCAGAGTTGTTTGTTTACTTTTTTCACCTCTGAGCTGCATGCAGATGGCCCATAGAAATAGAGAGCACTGGTTATCCAGAGTCACCCACACAGCCAAGTTTGACAGATACGCAGGGACGGGTGCATGGCCCCAATGCAGAGCGTGTGCATCCAGGCCCATGCACTTGTCCCTGCGTGTCTGTCACACTTGGCTGTGCAAGCAAGTCTGTACAGTCAATGTGTTCCAATTCACTTTGAATGGCCCACCTGAACACAGCTCAGCCACTTCAGGGGACTGATCGCCTGTGTGATTAAGCCTTTACATTGAATCACTGTTGAATTACCCGCATCATCTTATGCACACCAGAAGACGTGGGAGCATATAATCTTAGAGAGATGTTTATCATAGTTTTGTGCTGTTGACAGCCTAGCTGCCATAGACTTCATGATCATACTTTAAACATATTTTGAGTGACGTAAGCCCTAGGGAACAGATAACTTCCTCTCTCTGTTATTTTCCTTAGGGTAGATTTAGACTTGCGTCTAAATCTACTGCTGCTCTGAAGAGTAACTGGCAATTGGATTTTCAGAGGCGATTGACAGGCGGTGAGGAGGCATTGGGGTTGATTTACTAAAGGAAAATAGACTGTGCACTCTGCAAGAGCAGTTGCTCCAAAGCTACGCTTAGTAAATGAGGTAAAACTTCACTTTGCAAAGAATATCCAATCATGTGCAAGGAAAATAAAAAAAAAAGGCATTTTTGCTTGCACAAGATTGGATGATGGAAGTCAGCAGAGCTTCTGGTCACTTACTGAGCTCTGGAGCAATTGCACTTGCAGAGTGCAACCGCACTTTGCAAAGTGCATATTCTATTTTCCATTAGTAAATCACCCCCAATGTGACACCCACTCGCCACCTGCTTTAACGCCATTTTTTTACAAATGTGTGCCATAACTGCGTGCAGGGCATTTGCAGCGCTTTCCCATACACCTGAATGGGTCACAGTTGGTGGGCTTGTCGCCCACTGATCGCGTCATGTTTGGTAGTTTTTGCCGTGATCGTGAAGCATCGCGACTGCATCCATCAAGTAAACCACATTTGCAGCAAGGGGGGGGGCTTAAAACATGGCTCAAATTCACATTAGCTACCTAGTTCATAGAATAAATGTGTAGAAACCATGATTATACATGCATTGGGGGGTCCACTGTGTGTCACAGTGACATGTGTCTCCACATTCTACATTAATCGGCGTGTTGTGCAGAATTGTGAATTTTGTGTTTTGCACCTTTTGGTTACAGTTAAAGCTCAAGAACCCACCAAAACATATTTATAGTTTTAAAAAGGGGAGGGAAAAGTTTGAACATCTGACATGTTTTATCTGTTTCCTCACCATGACTGGTAATGAGTGAAAATCTTCCCAATAAAGACAAAATAAAAATAAAAAAAATTCAAAATCTTCATTCATTCTTTGCCTTTTGTGTTCTCCAACCATACAAGTTAATATTTTGTTTGCCACTTGTTTGTAGAATCTTACTAAAGAAGTTGCCGCTTTAAATCTATTCTATATTTTGATTTTTTTTCATACAGCGTCTAATACGACAGCTGAATAGACAACAAGTACCAGAGTCGCATGAAATGATGTAAGTGAACTTTCTATTTCATTTATTTATTTAAAAGGTTTCAGTACATGTACATTCTTGTTGCCACGCATTATTATTTTCAACAATGCCAATATGCCTTCTTGTTTTCAGGCCCCTTGCAACTGCAGTGTGAACCTGAGAATGTTTAGGTATAAATGTAGAGGTAAGTCCTATTTGTTATCATACACAAAAAGCTTTATTTGCAGTATTGCCCCAGTTTGTCATTATGCTGTCATTATTATGGTTTATCCATCAGTGGGGATCATTTACTAAAGCCGACTATAGATGGTTCAAATCTCAGCCAGTTCAGCAGGTTATCATGCATGGGCAGGCTGAATTAATCCAAGTTGATCGCTCGATCAAAGTGGGTAATATCAGCTGTCAGATTTTACATGTAATTATTGCTAGCGGCTGAAGAGAAAGAGGGGGTTGCAGGGATTTACCCTGCTAGTACTGGACTTTAATGCATGACGCAAAACAAGAATCATTATAATAAAAGTTCTAATTTTATTTACAACATTTAAAATTCGAAAGAGATTTAGGAATTGATCTAAAAACAAAAAAATATACTTGTAATATGATACAATAAATCTTCTAACACCTTCTATTACACTTATATAACCTTGAGGTGTGCAGGTAATTTAATCCGCCAAGAGGCAACCGGTTTCACTGAATTGTGTAGCTTCTTCAATACCCATAGGTCTAGTATCATATTCTGCATAGTATGACATGAATACAAATTAATAGTAACATAATTAATTTCACTTTGTATTTAAAGTTATTTCGTTAGTTCAAAACTTAATCAGATATAGCGCTATAGCACTTACAGTGACATATAGCAGAATATTAGAGGCATCAGAAAGTCTGTGGGGCGGCACAAGGGTTCCTTATGAATAACCTAAGGCATGTGGATCAATATAAGCCAAGACAGCCCTAATAACGAATACATAGATGAGTACACTGTCTATATATATATATATATATATATATATATATATATATATATATATATATATATATATCTCAATGGTCTAAAGGGCCCAATAGATTTACTTCAGGGTGTATACATAGTTTTAAACAGATGGTTTTCGATGTATGACTCCCAAGATATTCCTTTGATGTATATAGTGTTTTAAATACCCAAAGGAGGACTATGTACCAGATAGATACCCATGAATACCCATGAATCTAAAGGGAGATATATAGGTTCGGTGTGCAAAAATTGAGAAATATTTACAAGGATTGAGAGTAGAAAAAAAAATGATAATTACCTACACATATATAGGGGTATGTGACCCAATAATAGTCCTCAAAGGGAAATGCTCACTGAGACATCTGTTAAGAATCAATAGCCAACCACCTGAAGTATATGGTATACATAAAGATATTAGCCCATAATAAGGATATCAAAACTCCATCCGCCACCATAATACTGAAACCCTGATTACTAGACTGTTTATGAAGCATATAACAAAGTATAAATAGGTAATCTGCAGACAATAAGCATGCATTATAATGGATCAAACCACATTTTGTGTATTTTACTTGGCACTGACTTTATTATGATTATATTGGATGCACCAATGTCAATGGTGTATTACATCATAATAATCATGTAAAGTAATACAGTGTCATTGTGTCAGTGGCATGTCTTAATTTAATTAATGTAGTAGCCAGCACAGCCTCCAGGGTGAGGATATGACAGAGTGATTTTTTTGGTGTTTTATTTTTAGATAAAAGGTTTGAAGCTGATAACTTCATTCAAACCTGGTGCCACCGTTGCATGTAAAAGGTGTAACAATCCTCTTGTCAATATCTCCATAATCCATGCTGAGGCAGCAAACCTAATGACACTTGTATCCCATTTATAGGTAAGGGCAGCATGTCTTACAATATGTGTAGGTAGCTTATTGATGGTAATATAGTATATATGATGTTTGATTCTGAGCCAAAAGTGTTGTTTTGTCTTACCTATATTAAAGGCTCCACAAACACAAAACATGATTTATACAATGCCAATAGTCTGGCAGTTGACATGGCGAGGGACTGCATGGAGTTTGCCATTGGGGAGATATAATGTTTGATTTTTGAAGATCCATGGGTAGAACTTACAAGTTCCACATTTCCAAGTGCCATGGATGTCGTCATTGAATTCAGACACGTGTGTATGTTCAAAGTGGCTTCTTGTGACTTTATCCCTGAGGGACTTCGCTCTGCGATAGGTCACTTTAGGGTGGTCTCTGATGTACTTATTTAAGATAGAATCATTAGGAGAGACCAATGTTTTTGGAGAATGTGTTTTACCTGCCTGTGCTGTTTGTTAAATTAGGTAATCAGACGGACCACATCAGATTGTTTTTTCTCTTTCTTTTTAAATAGTACGTCCTCCCTAGATTAAGACAGTTTAAGACAGTTTCTGGAATATGCTTTTTGAAGCAATCTATTTCCCAGAGCATTAGCATGGGAGACAAAATCACTTTCACTAGAGCCTATTCTGCAAAGTCTGAGATATTGGCTAAACGGGATGGTGCGTATTAATGGTTTTGGATGAAAACTCTCCGCGTGAAGCAGAGTGTTTCCTGCTTTTTTAACACTGGTGGTGGTAAACCTTCACACGATGGTGGTAAGAAACGTTTGATAGAGAAGAATAAGGATGGGGGATCTCTACGAGCATGGGGAGGACCACCTAAAACAGGTGATGACTCTTTGAAACTATCCTTTTCACAAGCACTTACTAGCAACCTTCCTAGACCTGTTTAATCCAGCACTTTGACTTTAGCACCTAATGCCAACACTACACTACCCACGTCTTTACAGATGGAACAGGGCAATGATATTTTAGGACAACTAGCTACAACCACGAGCACACAAGAGAACAAGAAACTATCAGGGAACCTAGACCCATTTGTGGTCAAGGTGCCTCAAACACCTAGGTCTTAACATCATTAATCTATCCCACCCACTGACTCATTCCAGCAGAGTATGAGCTCTTGAGTCTAGGCCTAATGTAAGTGAAAGTGACTTTGTCTCCCAGGCTAATGCTCCGTGAAATAGATTGCTTCAAAAAGGGTATTCCAGAAGCTGCCTTAAACTATCTAGGGAGGAAGTACTATTTAAAAAGAAAGAGAAAAATCAATCTGATGTGGTCTGTCTGATTACCTCATTTAACAAACAGCACAGGCAGTTTAGTAAAACACATTCTCCAAAAACATTGGTATCTCCTAACTAATGATCCTATCTTATCGCAGAGCGAAGTCCCTCAGGGATAGTCACGAGAAGTCACTTTGTGAATCCAATGACGACATCTGTGGCACTTGGAAATGTGGAACTTGTGAGTTCTGCCCATGGATCTTCGAAAATCAAATACTATATCTCCCCAATAGAAAACTCCATGTAGTCCCTCACCATGTCAACTGCCAGACTATTGGCATTGTATATATCATGTTTTGTGTTTGTGTAGTCTTTTATATAGGCAAGACAAAATGTCCCTTTTGGCGCAGAATCAAAGATCATATATACTATATAATGACCAATAAGCTCCTTACAACTATTGGCAGACATGCTGCCCTTACTCATAAATGGGATACAAGTGTCATTAGGTTTACTGCGTGAGCATGGTTTATACCAGACCCCGGGGGGGGGGGGGGGGAGGATTTTGACAAGATGATTTTGCAAAATAAAACCAGGTGGATGCACCTTTTACATGCAAAGGTGCCACCAGGTCTGACTGACGCATGAAACCTTTTCTCTAAAAAACCTATCACTCTGTCACATCCTCACCCTGGAGGCTATGCTGGCTACTACATTAATTAAATTAAGACATGCCCCTGACACAATGACACTGTATTACTTTACATTATTATGATGTAATACCCCATTGACATTGGTGCATCCAATATACCCATAATAGATTCAGTGCCAAGTAAAATGCACAAAATGTGGTTTGATCCATTATGATGCATGCTTATTGTCTGCAGATTACCTATTTATACTTTGTTATATGCTTCATAAACAGTCTAGTAATCAGGGCTTCGGCATTATGGAGGCAGGTGGAAACATTGTGGTCTGTTTGGGCGGGCACATGTTCCCCAGAACGCCACAGTGGGACTGGTTGTTGAGCCTTCCCCTCCGGTGAACCTTGGTGCTTACTCCACCTCGAGTACTTAGCAGGCTGTGGGTCGATTGCCCGCCCCATTGGCAGAACAATGCAGGCCTTCGGGATCGGGGCACCTCCCCCCGTGAATGCGCCTACACGCATGCGCGGGTGTGATTGGGAACGTGCAACGTCGTGATGTCATCTTCAGGCTTTTCGGCCAAATGTTCGCACGGCATTTGTGGAGGATTATATAAGCTCTTCTACATGTGTCCTACCTTGCTGTTGACATCATTGTATGCATCTTGTGGGGGGACACACAGTATGTAACCTTTAATCTTCTGGATATCATCTTTCTTTATGACGAGTGTTGGTATCCTTATTACGGGCTAATCTCTTTATGTATACCATATCCTTCAGGTGGTTTGCTATTGCTTCTTAACCAATGGATGTCTCAGTGAGCATTTCCCTTTGAGGACTATTATTAGGTCACACCTATATACAGTGCCTTGCAAAAGTATTCGGCCCCCTTTGAACTTTCCGACCTTTTGCCACATTTCAGGCTTCAAACATAAAGATATAAAACTGTAATTTTTTGTGAAGAATCAACAACAAGTGGGACACAATCGTGAAGTGGAACAAAATTTATTGGATATTTCAAACTTTTTTAACAAATAAAAAATGGAAAAATTTGCCGTGCAAAATTATTCAGCCCCTTTACTTTCAGTGCAGCAAACTCTCTCCAGAAGTTCAGTGAGGATCTCTGAATGATCCAATGTTGACCTCAATGACTAATGATGATAAATAGAATCCACCTGTGTGTAATCAAGTCTCCGTATAAATGCACCTGCACTGTGATAGTCTCAGAGGTCCGTTTAAAGCGCAGAGAGCATCATGAAGAACAAGGAACACACCAGGCAGGTCCGAGATACTGTTGTGGAGAAGTTTAAAGCCGGATTTGGATACAAAAAGATTTCCCAAACTTTAAACATCCCAAGGAGCACTGTGCAAGCGATAATATTGAAATGGAAGGAGTATCAGACCACTGCAAATCTACCAAGACCTGGCCGTCCCTCTAAACTTTCAGCTCATACAAGGAGAAGACTGATCAGAGATGCAGCCAAGAGGCCCATGATCACTCTGGATGAACTGCAGAGATCTACAGCTGAGGTGGGAGACTCTGTCCATAGGACAACAATCAGTCGTATATTGCCCAAATCTGGCCTTTATGGAAGAGTGGCAAGAAGAAAGCCATTTCTTAAATATATCCATAAAAAGTGTCATTTAAAGTTTGCCACAAGCCACCTGGGAGACACACCAAACATGTGGAAGAAGGTACTCTGGTCAGATGAAACCAAAATCAAACTTTTTGGCAACAATGCAAAACGTTATGTTTGGCGTAAAAGCAACACAGCTCATCACCCTGAACACACCATCCCCACTGTCAAACATGGTGGTGGCAGCATCATGGTTTGGGCCTGCTTTTCTTCAGCAGGGACAGGGAAGATGGTTAAAATTGATGGGAAGGTGGATGGAGCCAAATACAGGACCATTCTGGAAGGAAACCTGATGGAGTCTGCAAAAGACCTGAGACTGGGACGGAGATTTGTCTTCCAACAAGACAATGATCTCAAAGATATGAGATGTGCAGCACCTGAAACTATGGATACTGGAAGCCTAACATCTGCGGTGTTGCTATCAGTGTGTGAAGAGTGGGAGAAGAGGGTTGCATTGACAATTCAACACAATGGGCAGCACATTGAACACATTTTATAAGTGGTCAGAAACTTGTAAATAACTCATGAAAGAATAAAGTTACGTTAAAACCAAGCACACCATTGTTTTTCTTGTGAAATTCCCAATAAGTTTGATGTGTCACATGACCCTCTTCCTATTGAAAAAACAAAAGTTGGATTCAAAATGGCCGACTTCAAAATGGACGCCATGGTCACCAGCCATCTTGAAAAGTTTCCCCCCTCACATATACTAATGTGCCGCAAACAGGAAGTTAATATCACCAACCATTCCCATTTTATTAAGGTGTATCCATATAAATGGCCCACCCTGTATAACAACTATATACATCGAAGGAAAATCCTGGGAATTATACATCGAAAACCACCTGTTTAAAAGAATGTATACATCCTGAAGTAAATATATTGACCATTGATTATATATATATATATATATATATATATATATATATATATATATTTATTCTCTTGTCACGTTTTTGGGGTTGTGTTCGATATGTGCAAAGAGAGATCACACAAATACTTAAAAATATAACATGTATTACAAGTAATGACAGATAAAGATAAAGAAAATATCAAGAATACTTAACTAAAGGTGCTTGTTTCCTGCCATGGGTCCCTTTCAAGCACAGGTGACCGGGACCAGACACTGGCCTCGTGGCCGTTCTGGGTGACACTAACTTATACCAGTTTGGGCTGTGGTATTAAGCTTGTGTGTAAGGAAAAGGACCACCCCCAGCCAACACCCTGGTAAGCAACAATATGACCTTTACATTCCTGAGGAGAGGGGGCTAGCTTGACCATATAAGGCAGTTCAAATGCCAATAAGTTGAGTCATGCAAGGTAACCAGGATATTAGAGGCTATAATAGATATTTGTGAGGCCAACCTTAATGAGGAATATGAAATATGCAATTTCCCCAACAATTGATCCACATGCCTTAGGTTATTCATAAGGAGCTATAACCCCTGTGTCCGCCCCACAAACGTTCTGATGCCTCTAATATTCTGCCATATGTCGCTGTAAGTGCTATAGGGCTATATCTGATTACGTTTTGAACTAACAAAATAACTTTAAATACAATGTGAAATTAATTATGTTAATATTAATTTGTATTAATGTCATACTATGCAGAATATTAACTTAACGTATGGGTCTTGAAGAAGCTATGCAATTCAGCGAAACACGTTGACCCTTGGAGTATTAAGCTACCTGTGCAACTCAAGCTTATATGATATAAGTGTAATAGAAGGTGTTAGAAGGTTTATTGTATCATATTACAGCACATTTTTTGATGTTTTTATATCTTAATGTAATTTCCTAAATCTCTTTAGAATTTTGAATGTTGTAAATAAAATTAGACCTTTTATTATAATGATTCTTGTTTAATGTCATGCCATTAAAGTCCAGTACTAGCAGGGTATATCCCTGCAACCCCCTCTTTCTCCTCTACTAGAATTTTTGATGTGACATGGATAGAGGTCTTCCTTTGTATTGCTAGCAGCTATTTTAGCCGCTAGCAGTAATCACTGTGTTCTCCTGATGGGGACGGTTTTCCCGTGGTTGCAGGAAAGAAAATTGCTTTGTCTATGACTGGCTTAAAAAATACTGGTTTTACCACAGCTGTGTGTTTTCTCAGCAGCAATATCTGTATTTTAATTTTTTAGACTGAAAGGGTTTAAAACAAAGCTACATGGTTTATAACAAGGTTTAGGCCCCTTTCACACTTGTGAAAAGTTGCATGACAAGTCGTACCCCATGATTTCCAATGAGTACCATATCTGTGCGACTTCAAGTTGCAGCGACTTCAAAGTAGTCCCTGCGCTTCTTTGGTGCGACTTGAGGTCCATAGACCTCAAGATTACACAGGCATTGCTTCAAGTTGCATCAAAATCGCTGCAAAAATTGCAGTAAAATTGCGTGACTTTCGGGTCGCACAAGTGTGAAAGGAGCCTTAAAGTATTTCTATATTCATATTTCCCAAACAGTGCAAATATGTATTGCATGTTGCTGCTCCAGGAATTCAAAGCCCCTGAAAAACAATAAAAATTGAATTGGAGTTGTAAAAAAAATTGCCAGGAGGAGCCTGTGACCTATCAAAGTAGTTCTCTCTGCAGCGCTAGGCAGGGAGAACGTAGTGAGATGCCACAGGACCAATACTGTAAATTGGATTTCATGAATGGGCTGCAAAATACAGGCCCCAGTTTTGACAAATACTGCATAGCATAACAAATTCAATATCCACTCTCCTTTTTATATTTGCCCCAAGGTGTCAAAAATTGGCCACAATGGTCACGTGGTGCTCTTCTCTGAAGACTGGTTGACTTGTGGCAGAAACCCTTGATCTCTCTTTTTTTGAGTGGAGAAAAATGCTGCCATCATATATTTAAAAATTAATTTTAAAAATCCTTTTCTTTCTGGTCCTGGTGTGAACATCAATAGTTGCATAGTTTCCCAAGTGATTGTCTCTCTTTACTATACATACAGAAGCCACTCAAAGTTTTTAGCTTATTCAGTAAATAAAATTCATGCTAGTGACCATAGGGTTCTGCACTTAGAACCTTGATCCTTGTACTTTTTTATTGAATAAGGCTGTTGATGTTAGCTCTGGAGATGATAACCATCAATGCTACCAGAACCAACATCTGCAGTGAATGAAATCAATCCCTAGGGGAATTTTCAATGCTGTGGTTTTTACCACTGACCTGCAGAGGCATTTCACATTGGCAACAATGAGGTGGTATAATAGGGAGTTGAATTGCATTTTTACCACCTTCCCTCCCAACCACCCATCTAACATTATGGATGTTCCTTGGCCACAGCACTTTGCTTCACAGTCACTGCAAATTTAACAGGCGGCTGTGGGGTCATTGGGACCACACTGCAACTGCAATCCAAACACATACATATTTCAGTACAAAATCCCCCATCAAACGAACAAACAAAAAAAATACAGAAGGCTAGATAGCTTTTCAAAGGGTGGTTGACACTGTTGCCTGTGTGAAAGAGCCCTAAGGGTGTATGATGTCTGCACAAAAATGGTATACAACATGTTTATGAAGAATGTAGACAGTGAATTTTAAAGATCAGTTCATGTAGCAGTATAAACTGAATTAACCCAGAGTTAATTGACTATGTTCTACAAATAGCCAGGAGTGTTGCAACCTCGCTCACGAAAGTTGTATGAAGAATGTCTAGTTCCAGGCAGTGTTGGCTGAGCAAACACATTTTAGATTAACACTTTCAGCTGCATAAAGCCATTGACCATTGTTTTTTTTTTTCTACAGAGGACAGATCTGACTGTTCAGGGAAGGATTTCCTAGAGGTTGTACACCGCCAGAGCTCGTTTTGTCCAGATTGCACATGAGGAGTGAACTTGCAAATCCCTGTTGCCATGTGGTATATTATGCTTTGGTTGTCTCGTCGTCTACGAGGTTAATACATGTAAAGCAGACGCACCCTGCTTCACGCAAAGCCTAAGGCAGCCTTTCTTCCTGTGACAGACTTACAGCTAAGAAATAACCTTCGGCCAAGGGAACTACCATTCTCCTGTGAATAGTATCTGCTATGCAGTTGTGTATCTTTTATTGGTAAACTTTTCCCATTGACATGCTGTGTTTATTGTGAAAAGCTTCACATAGGAATTGTTTGGAAAAGTAAGACAGTATCAAGTAAACGCATGTTTCTGATGAATGTTCTGTATATAGCGGACAGTTTACCCAAGAAATACTATTGAGGCCCATCATGCTGGTCATATTTTTGTAAATGGCACATTTTTTTTTGTAATTTGAGAAGAAGCAGATTGCGCAGACAAAAAAATTGGATGATACATGTTGGTTTTATAACCTGTAACTGAAATCATAAAAGCAGAAGTAATTATGTTTTTTTTAAAGATGCACATAAGAACATTTTGATAGGATATATTGAATATATTTGTGGTTTTATTAGCATTATTGTTATATTATTAGCCATTTTCCAATGGCTACCACATCATCCGGCCTGCTTTTCATTGTGCAGCTAATTATTTGCTTTCTTATGTACTTCTTTTTCTGCTGATATCACCTTCGTGATGGACATGGGTTGTCAGATATTGACAGAAAAAGAAAGAGAAACCGTTCTGTATAAGAAAGTGAACAGTATATACATCAGTATTTCAAGAGAAATGTCAGTCCTTATATGTACACACAATTTGTGAAAAGCAGTTTGTTTTGCTTTGCTTTGAAATATAAAGCCTCTGAAGTAATAGGAGTCCATTTTTCCCATTAACTGGGTAATACGTGAGTAAAGTAGGCAGTTTATTCTGTTGCTTGACCTGTATCTTATACTGTGTGCCCACATAAGCACTGCACAAGTGAGAATCTTATAGAACGTGAAGTTGGTGGGGATGCAAAGCCTGACTGGCATACTATCTTTCTGTATCTTCTGCCATAGTACCGTAAATCTTCACTTTTTTAGTTCAGTTCCACTTAAAATGATCTTTCCCTAAGGATCTCTGTTATTCCCTAGGTTTGTGTCTCTTACCCTCTACAGAAATGTTAAATTGTAGTAAGCTACCATATTCCTTAGTGTAAGCTGTATTTCTACAGAACATAAAAGGCCTTACCTAATATGTTAGAGGGGATGATTTACTAAAGGAGCAGAGAATGTTCATGTAGCTGAGGAATGTTTACTTCATCCTGCACATGATTGCACATAGCTTCACTTTATGCATTAAGTTAAATCTGGCCTCTGCAATTTGTCAATGTGGGGGGAGTTTCTAAATCCAGATGACACCACTAATGGGAAACCATTTCTCCCACTGACACCAGTTATGGGACACTATTACTCCCACTGACCTCAACGAAGGGGCTCCATTCCTCCCAATGACTGCCACAGCATTGCTCAAAATGACTGCTGACATGGGGGAATATTTAAATCATACTGACCATTGACACCAGGTCTATTTTTATTCTCATTGACCACCAACACAGGAACCTATTTTTTTACCTCCACCAACACCGACGTGCAGAGGCATTTTTTTCTTTACTACACTGACACTGGGGATTTTTTTAAAATTCCACTAACAACCAAAGTCAGGCATTTTTTACTTCTATTGGCCACAGTCCAGCCCTCTATTCATCTGGCAGACAGTGAACTGGCCCTTTTGTTTTGAGGCCCCTGAGCAACATTAACATTCTCTGCTCTTTATTAGATTAAGCCAAAAGAGTAGTGTGCAAAGTGTAATTAAATATAGCTGCCAATCATCAATTATCGCTCTGCATTCTCACAGCGATTAGACAATGAAATGTGAAATGGTGATCAGCTGATGATTACTGGATTCTAACTGGTACTTTTTTCAGCTGTTATTTAAGTTTAAGACATATATATATCTTTATATGTATATATATATATATATATATAT
>BLSH010334249.1:59005-111509 GCA_018402905.1 Glandirana rugosa | reverse complement strand
ATAAGAGACAGTAACGACGACCTGATCTAAATCCGATGCAAGTCTGGATACACTTAGCCTACGTCAAATAGGCGTAGGTTAAGCGTATCGTCCTCTAACACCGGCCGAGAGATCCCTCTCTACACGTACAATACCTGGCAAAGTCCAGGATTAAGTCGGGTTTTAAGCCCGACTTTAGCCTCGACTTTGACACTTGGTCCTTCGAAGTCATCGAAGTCATCGTCAATTGTATGTCGTCTTCACAGGGGAACTAGAACGAATTATACCGGAGATCTAAACTGTTGTGACATCACACAGGAAATGAAACAACGGACAGAGACTAGGAGGGTCTACACACGGTCGTTGGACGAACGGAGGTGTGGACCGACAAAGCCAGATTGCTCAATAATGAATACTCCCCATGTTCATACCTGAAAAAAGTCCGGGGATGGGTGAATATAGGAGAAATATTTACCAATCCCCCATGCCATCCCAAAAAGTTCTTATCCTCCCGACTGTGTGCTTATAGTTTAATCCTCTCCACAACCTGCTATTTCTGCAGGTGCAGGCAAGGGGGGCTTAGCCGAGGTTGAGGGCACACAGGAAACAGCCAGGTGTGGAGGCAAGCAGGTTGCTGGCACACATCTGGGAGGATCAGAGACAGGCAACAAAGTAAAGGACACACTACAGTGTTGTCAAATCTAGAGGCCATATTAAGCAAGATCAAGGGGACACTTCTGCTGTATGTTAACTGCTACTGAAGCTACTGAAGCTTCCTGGTTCACAGTTTCAGCTCCGATTTCAGCCCGAATTTTGGGCTGAATTAGGACCTGAAACGGTCCATAACATGCACATCTCTCCCTAGAGAGCCGGCCACAATCTCCTGCTATGCGAATTGGATGCGGATAAACTGCATCCGATTCACATAGGTCTGAACGTAGCCTAAATCTAGTCCAGCAGCAATGACAGAGAATAATCACTGCAGGATGTTTTTCTCTCTCCCTGCTTGAATGGCCACCGCAGGGATGAAGAGGAAGAATTGAGCACCGATTGTCTGTTAGTGCAGGCAAGGAGCAGGACCCACCCCTGTCAAGTAGCCAGGAGGACTTTATTGGCTGCTGACCACATTTAGCCCTGCCAAGGAGAAGATTGGGGACCCACGTGGCTATGGGGGAAAGCTTGGGGATCTAAAAGAGTGCTTTGGAATCGGGATGGAGAGCTCTGGGTTTCAGGCAAGAGCTCTAGAATCTGGGAGGAGAGCACTGGGAGCCCAGTGAGTCTGCATACAGGACTCAGAGACTGCTGCTACACATAGCCTGGTAAGTTTCCTTACTCAGCTCAGCTATATTGGATTGCATGCTAGTGAGCCCAAGCAGGGGCGGACTGACAACTCATGGGGCCCCCGGGCAAAAGGAGATCATGGGGCCCCATGTGTCCCTGCCCATGTGTCCCCACCCACATGTCCCCGCCCATGCTCAAGCTACACCCACGGGACGGTAAAAAAAGTCCTGCAAGCAGCATCTTTGGGGCGGTGGAGGAGCGGTGTATTCTGCTCCTCCACCACCCCTGCCCATCGAAAACAATGGGGCAGTGCTCCCGAAGAGCCTTAACACTGCTTCAGAAGCACCGCTAACATGCACTTTTAACCCCTTTTTAACCACTTGTGGGGGGTTAAAAGCAAACTGCTGCCGCCCGAATAGTGGCACCAAAGTGCTGCTATAAAAAGCGGCAAAACGCCACAAATTAGCAGTGTTTTACCGCTAACGCTCAGGCAGCCCTGGTGTGAAAGGAGTCTTAGGGTACTTTCACACCGGAGGCGATTTACAGGCATTTTTATGCTAAAAACAGCACCTGTAAAGCTCCTCTAAATTATCTCCTAATGCACCCCAGGGTGAAAGCCTGAGTGCTTTCACCCTGGGGTGGCGCGCTTGCAGGACAGTAAAAAAAAGTCCTGCAAGCAGCATCTTTGGGGCGGTGGGGGAGCGGTGTATACACCACTCCTCCACCGCCCCTTCCCATTGAAATTAATGGGCAGCGCTTCCAAAGCAACTATACACCACGTTGGGATCGGCGCTTTTAACCCTTTTTAACCCCTTGTGGGGGGGGGGGGTTAAAAGCGCTGCAAATTAGCAGTGTTTTACTGCTAGCGCTCGGGCAGCCCTGGTGTGAAAGTACCCTAAGTGCTATTCCCTATATATAACAGTAACACTGATATCTGTACACTGAAATATCAGTATGGACTGTGGACTAGGGAATAGCACTTATTAGGCAGTGGCACTGGCTGGGAAAGATTGAAAGGCAAGGTAGTGATTTTTAAACACTATACAGTGTTACAGTTACACATACATTACACAGTTGCTGATCGTGTGTGTGAATTGTGTAATGTTATTATTCACTGACCTGCTGGCTGCTGCAGTGCACACTCAGTCACAGGCACAGCAAGGCAAGTCAGGACTGGAGGACAGCAGCTGCCGGCTGGCCAAATCTGATACACTTTGCTGGCCACTGCTCTGCCCGCAGTCTCTGCTCCAGCAGGTCCCAGTCTGTCTCCCCATGGCAAAGAGGCGGTCCGCACACAGCCTCCAGCAGCTCCGACTCCAGTCTGTCCCCCGCGGGCCCCATGGCACAGAGACAGCCCGCACTCAGCCTCCTCCAGCAGCTCTGAACCTGTCCCCCGCGGCAGATGGACATGTGGCCCCGCCTTTTAGCTGCATTCCCCACGTGGAGAAGTGGCCGGAGCACCTCTGTATAAAAATGCATTTTTCTTCATTATAAAATTTTGCAAATTAGTAATTTTTCTTCATAAATTGTGGTCAAAATGTATACTGTTACATATATTTGGTAAAAATAACCCAAATAAGTGTATATTTTTTGGTCTTAGTGAAGGTTATAGAGTCTACCAGCTATGGTGCCAGTCACTGAAAATTGATCACACCTGATGTACTGATGCCCATTTCTTGAGACATTAACAAGCCAGGAAAGTAGAAATACCCCCAATGACCCCTTTTTGGAAAGTAGATATTCCAAAGTATTTAGTAAGAGGCATGGCGAGTTTTTTGAAGTTGGCATTTTTACCCACAATTCTTTGCAAAATGGAGATCTTTTTTTCCATAAAATTGTCATATTAACAGGTTATTTCTCACACACAGCATATGCATACCACAAATTACACCCCAAAATACATTCTACTACTCTTCCTGAGTATGGCAATACCACATGTGTGAGACTCTTACACAGTTGGCCACATACAGAGGCCCAGCATACAGGGAGCACCATCATCAGGCATTCTAGGATTTAATTTCCTGACTACCTCTAGCACTTTTGGAGGTCCTGGAGCACCAGGACAATGGAAACGCCAAAAAAATGACCCCATTTTGGAAAGTAAACACCCAACGTATATTCTAGGAGGAATGATGAGTATTTGAACATGTCATTTTTTCCACAAAAATGTGTAAAGAAAATGAAAACACATTTTTTTTTATACAAAGTTGTCATGCAATACTTCTAACACGTAGCAATGTACATAGCAAAAATTACACCCCAAATATATTCTGCTTTTCATCCCAAGTATGGAGATACCCCATGTGTGAGACTTTAACACAGCCTGGCCTCATACAGAGGCCCAACATGCAGGGAGCACCGTCAGGTGTCCTAGGGGCATAAATTTCAAATCTAATTTGACTACCTATTACACTATTGTGAGGCACTGTAGTGGCACGGGTAGGCACTGTAGTGGCACTGATGGGCACTGTAGTGGCATGAATGTGGCAAGGATATTACCTCCACGCTGCCAAACAAGCCTGCTTTGTCTCTCTCATTAATACCTTGTCATCCAGTCCCCGTCGGCTCTTCTCAACCTTTAACTCTGTGCTTCGCCCCCTCTACCCACTAACTCACTCACTGCCAAAGAGATCGCCAGTCACTTCAAAGACAAGATTGATGCAATACCTGAGGACACCGCCACTGTGCAAACATCTTCCCAATCCAGCATACTTTGCCTAACAGCACAGTCAACGCTCTCCTCTTTTGAACTGGCTACTACTGAAGAGATTATGGAACTTTTTTCAGATGCACATCAAAGTACATGTCACAGCCCATCAGAGTACCTGTCACCTGTCCATCAAAGTACCTGTCACCTGTCCATCAAAGTACCTGTCACCTGTCCATCAAAGTACCAGAGTACCTATCACCAACCCATCTGAGTACCCGAGTACCTGTCACCAACCCATCTGAGTACCCAAGTACCTGTCACCAACCCATCTGAGTACCCGAGTACCTGTCACCAGCCCATCAGAGTACCTGAGTACCTGTCACCAACCCATCTGAGTACCCAGGTACCTGTCACCAACCCATCTGAGTAATCAAGTACCTGTCACCAACCCATCTGAGTACCCGAGTACCTGTCACCATCCCATCTGAGTACCCGAGTACCTGTCACCAGCCCATCTAAGTACCCGAGTACCTGTCACCAGCCCATCAGAGTACCCGAGTATCTGTCACCAGCCCATCTGAGTACCTGTCACCAACCCACCAGAGCACCCAAGTACCTGTCACCAGCCCATCTGAGTACTCGAGTACCTGTCACCAGCCCATCAGAGTACCCAAGTACTTGTCACCAGCCCATCTGAGTACTCGAGTACCTGTCACAACCCATCAGAGTACCCCAGTACCTGTCACCAGACCATCAGAGTACCTGAGTACCTGTCACCAACCCATCAAAGTACCCAAGTACCTGTCACCAACCCATCAAAGTACCCGACTACCTGTCACCAGCCCATCAGAGTACCTGAGTACCTGTCACCTGCCCATCAGAGTACCCGAGTACCTGTCACCAGATCATCAGAGTACCCGAGTACCTGTCACTAGACCATCAGCGTACCAGAGTACCTGTCCTCTGCCCATCTTAGTATCAGACTACCTGTCATCAGCCCATCTGAGTACCTGTCACCAGCCCATCAGAGTACCCGAGTACCTGTCACCTGCCCATCAGAGAACCTGAGTACATGTCACCAGCCCACAAAAGTACCAGAGTACCTGTCACCTGCCCATTAGAGTACCTGAGTACCTGTCACCAGACCATCAGTGTACCCGAGTACCTGTCACCTGCCCATCTGAGTACCCGAGTACCTGTCACCATCCCATCAGAGTACCCGAGTACCTGTCACCTGCCCATCTGAGTACCCGAGTACCTGTCATCAGCCCATCAGAGTACCCAAGTACCTGTCACCAGCCCATCTGAGTACCTGTCACCAACCCATCTGAGTACCCAGGTACCTGTCACCAACCCATCTGAGTACCCAAGTACCTGTCACCAACCCATCTGAGTACCCGAGTACCTGTCACCATCCCATCTGAGTACCCGAGTACCTGTCACCAGCCCATCTAAGTAGCCGAGTACCTGTCACCAGCCTATCAGAGTACCCGAGTACCTGTCACCTGCCCATCAGAGTAACCGAGTATCTGTCACCAGCCCATATGAGTACCTGTCACCAACCCACCAGAGTACCCAAGTACCTGTCACCAGCCCATCTGAGTACTCGAGTACCTGTCACCAGCCCATCAGAGTACCCAAGTACTTGTCACCAGCCCATCTGAGTACTCGAGTACCTGTCACAACCCATCAGAGTACCCCAGTACCTGTCACTCGCCCATCAGAGTAACCAAGTACCCGTCACCAGACCATCAGAGTACCTGAGTACCTGTCACCAACCCATCAAAGTACCCAAGTACCTGTCACCAACCCATCAAAGTACCCGAGTACCTGTCACCAGCCCATCAGAGTACCTGAGTACCTGTCACCTGCCCATCAGAGTACCCGAGTACCTGTCACCAGATCATCAGAGTACCCGAGTACCTGTCACTAGACCATCAGCGTACCAGAGTACCTGTCCTCTGCCCATCTTAGTATCAGACTACCTGTCACCAGCCCATCTGAGTACCTGTCACCAGCCCATCAGAGTACCCGAGTACCTGTCACCTGCCCATCAGAGATCCTGAGTACATGTCACCAGCCCACAAAAGTACCAGAGTACCTGTCACCTGCCCATTAGAGTACCTGAGTACCTGTCACCAGACCATCACTGTACCCGAGTACCTGTCACCTGCCCATCTGAGTACCCGAGTACCTGTCACCATCCCATCAGAGTACCCGAGTACCTGTCACCTGCCCATCTGAGTACCCGAGTACCTGTCATCAGCCCATCAGAGTACCCAAGTACCTGTCACCAGCCCATCTGAGTACCTGTCACCAACCCATCAGAGTACCCAAGTGCCTGTCACCAATCCATCAGAGTACTCAAGTACTTCTCACCAGCCCATCTGAGTACTCGAGTACCTGTCCCCCACCTGTCAGAGTACGCCAGTACCTGTCACCCGCCCATCAGAGTAACCAAGTACCTGTCACCAGACATAAGAGTACCAGAGTACCTGTCACCAACCCATCAAAGTACCCGAGTACCTGTCACCAGCCCATCAGAGTATCCGAGTGCCTGTCACCAACCCATCAGAGTACCCGAGTACCTGTCACCAACCCATCAGAGTACCCGAGTACCTGTCACCAGCCCATCAGAGTACCCAAGTACCTGTCACCTTCCCATCAGAGTACCCAAGTACCTGTCACAAGACCATCAGCGTACCAGAATACTTGTCCCCTGCCCATCAGAGTACCCAAGTACCTGTCACCAGCCCATCAGAGTACACGAGTAACTGTCACCTGCCCATCAGAGAACCTGAGTACCTGTCACCAGCTCAAAAAAGTACCTGTCACCTGCCCATCAGAGTACCCGAGTGCCTGTCACCAATCCATCAGCGTACTCGAGTACCTGTCACCAGCCCATCAGAGTACCCGAGTACCTGTCACCAGCCCATCAGAGTACCCAAGTATCTGTCACCAGCCCATCAGAGTACTCGAGTACCTGTCACCAGACCATCAGCGTACCAGAGTACCTGTCCCCTGCCCATCTGAGTATCAGAGTACCTGTCACCAGCCCATCAGAGTACCCGAGTACCTGTCACCAGACCATCAGAGTACCCGAGTACCTGTCACCAGCCCAGCAGAGTACCCGAGTACCTGTCACCTGCCCATCAGAGAACCTGAGTACCTGTCACCAGCCCACAAAAGTACCTGTCACCTGCCCATTAACGTACCTGAGTACCTGTCACCAAACTATCAGTGTACCCGAGTACCTATCACCTGCCCATCTGAGTACCCGAGTACCTGAACCAGCCCATCAGAGTACCCGAGCACCTGTCACCAGCCCATCTGAGCCCTCGAGTACCTGTCACCAACCCATCAAATTACCCAAGTACCTGTCACCAACCCATCAAAGTACCCGAGTATCTGTCACTAGCTCATCAGAGTAGCCGAGTGCCTGTCACCAACCCATCAGAGTGCCTGAGTACCTGTCACCAATCCATCAAAGTACCCGAGTACCTGTCACCAGCCCATCTGAGTACCTGTCACCAGCACATCACAGTACCTGTCACCAGCTCATCAGAGTACCCGAGTACCTGTCACCAGCCCATCAGAGTACCCGAGTACCTGTCACCTGCCCATAAGAGTACCCGAGTACCTGTCACCAGACCATCAGCATACCAAAGTACCTGTCACCAGCCCATCAGAGTACCCGAGTACCTGTCTCCAGCCCATCAGAGTACCCAAGTACTTGTCACCAGCCCATCTGAGTACTCGAGTACCTGTCACCAACCCATCAGAGTTCCCCAGTGCCTGTCACCTGCCCATCAGAGTAACCAAGTACCTGTCATCAGAGTACCTGAGTACCTGTCACCAACCCATCAAAGTACCCAAGTACCTGTCACCAACCCATCAAAGTACCCGAGTACCTGTCACCAGCCCATCAGAGTACCCGAGTGCCTGTCACCAACCCATCTGAGTACCCGAGTACCTGTCACCAGCCCATCAGAGTACCCGAGTACCTATCACCAGTCCATCTGAGTACCCTAGTACCTATCACCAGCCCATCAGAGTACCCGAGTATCTGTCACCTGCCCATCAGAGTACCCGAGTGCCTGTCACCAACCCATCAGAGTACCCAAGTACCTGTCACCAACCCATCAGAGTACCCGAGTACCTGTCACCAGCCCATCAGAGTACCCAAGTACCTGTCTCCAGCCCAACAGAGTACCCGAGTACCTGTCACCTGCCCATCAGAGTACCCGAGTACCTGTCACCAGACCATCAGCGTACCAGAGCACCTGTCCCCTGCCCAACTGAGTATCAGAGTACCTGTCACCAGCCCATCTGAGTACCCGAGTACCTGTCACAGCCCATCAGAGCACCCGAGTACCTGTCACCAGCCCAGCAGAGTACCCGAGTACCTGTCACCTGCCCATCAGAGAACCTGAGTACCTGTCACCAGCCCACAAAAGTACCTGTCACCTGCCCATTAGAGTACCTGAGTACCTGTCACTAGACTATCGGTGTAAGGCGATCGCAGTCTTTCTGGAATTACATTTTTCCCACTGCGGACCACAGAATGAGTTCATTTTAGAATTGATGGAATTCATGCTAAATAACAACTGCTTTCAATTTGCCACTCGATATTACCAGCACATCAGGGGGACCTCGAAGGGGGCAGCATGGGCTCCAGCCTATGCTTGCCTCCACCTTGGCCTCTGGGAGGAGGAGGAGGTTTATACCAAATCCCTGTATCGCAGCCACGCCCACACCTGGCTACGATACATTGATTACGTCTTTATGTTGTGGAAAGGTACCCTGGAGGAGCTACACGAATTCATGGAGAGCCTCAATTCTAATAACCGCAACATACATTTAACATACACTTTTGATCGTAAAAAAATCTTTTTTCTAGACCTATGGATCCGCTTGGAGGATGGCAAAATCCAAACACGTACTTTCCATGAGGAAACAGCGGCAAACACATTATTACGTGCCGATAGCCACCATCCTCCTTGGCTAATCAATGGGATCCCTACTGGTCAATTTCTCAGGATCAAACGAAATTGTTCAAAGGTGGAAGACCTACGGAGAGAAGAAAAAGATCTGTTTAAGAGGTTTAGGGAAAGAGGTTATCCCCACAAAATGATTCGTAGGGCCAAACAAAAAGTGGCTACAAGAGATAGATTGAGCCTTGTTTCTCACCAGAAAAGAAACAGGGAGGGACAGGACACTGAGGACGGTAACACTAGATTAATAACCACCTTTGGTTCGCAGTGGAGTGAAGTGTGCTCTGCAATGGAAAAACATTGGAACGTACTCACAGCGACTCCAAAGTTTGCAAAAATTGTAGGTCCGAAACCTAAGATGGTAGCCCGAAGGTCAAAAAACTTGGGCGATCTCTTGATTAGATCAGAATTTGTTAAAACTCCTAATGAAACTTGGCTTTCTAGTTATCCTCGCACAATAGGGATGTATCCTTGTGGTCATTGCCAGATATATCCTTATGTGGAGAGAACCAATACCTTTATGGATGCCCCTGGTGTGAACCGATTCGAGATTAGGGATCTAATCAATTGTTCTACAGCAGGGGTCATATATATGATCACATGCCCATGTCCAAAAATATACATTGGAAAGACCAAAAGACCCCTAAGAGTTCGAATCGGTGAACACATTAGGGAGCTAAACGAAAAGGAACCAACGAAGCCCCTGGCAAAACACTTCCATACACACCATGGGAAGAGTCCGGCCGGGATGAAAGTAAAAGGGATTTATACCTTGAAACTTCCACAGAGGAGAGGTGACTTCAATCAGATCCTCCTCCAGAAAGAAAAATGGTGGATCTACCGCCTAAGAAGCCTCCATCCGGGGGGGACTCAATATGGAGTTAAATCTCCAGGTGTTCCTACCAAATATTGAAAGTATTGCCAAAATTGGCGTAATATAATGTATAATCCTCCCAAGCCCCCTTGTTAGCCTCAGTCCTTTGTATAAGGAGATGACCTAGCTATACCCCTTCCCTCCTTTTCTATTAATCTCTTCCCTATCCCCTTGTACGGTCAGATCCCTAATCTCTCTACTATATGTATATTCACTGTACCCATCTACTGTGAAACTATGGCTGCATTAAATTATCAACGTGTCCACCTAATTACTCGGAATCCCATTTTGAAGGGATATAATAATATAAAAAATCACCCAGCCATTGCCACGTATATGTGTAGGCTAATAGCTGTATCTGCTCCCCATGTGTTCTTTTGTCTTGGTACTTGTCCTTATTTGTTGTGTGCCTATCATGGTATGGCCTGACTGTAATTGCCCTTCATCAATCTCCATGTTTTACCAATCTCTATGCCTGTCATTGCTCTTCTATGTCCCGGTACGAAGGTGAGATGAACGTCCCCATCCCAAAAGAGGAGAATGTGAATTGAACTTTTCGTTGACCTAGTCATCTGTAATTACACCACTATCCCTTAAGTGAAGTACCTTGATGGGCGGCACCTCCGAAAAAAATAGATGTAAGGGATGGAGTATAGCCGGCCCAATCAAGGCGTCCAGAGGGAGCTATGTCATTACGCCCAGCGAAACGCGTTGACGTCACCAACGCCACGTGACGTAGAGGGGACCACATTCACTGCTAACACTGTGCGCCACCTCTGCTGAAAGTGAGGCTTGGCCAGCAAGCATCCTACACCAGGAAGTACGGCTTGATACATGTGCTGTAACGGCGGGGAACAAGTGGGCTCACCTGTATCCCGATGCGGATTGCTCGATTGCTTACGGCTGATACAGGTACCTGTAGCCATCACCCTAGAGGAGCGCCCCAGCAGGAATGGTTGGAATCCGAGGTATGGAACTTATTGTTTAAAGCGGAATGTGACTTCATGGATCTGTGACTGGAATACACTGATGTTCTATATATAAACAGTGGGGCAAGTCAAACTAACGATACCCCAGTGGGATTTACATCACAATCCGTTTATAGGGTTACCGACTAGGTCAAGCCCACCACCCTAGCTCACGTAGTCACCACTTGTTTATAAGACCACCACCTTTATTTTCGAACTGCTTTATTCTCACCAATGTGTTCTGTTCATCTGCAACAGCACCTCACATACCTATACATCTCTTCAGCCAGCCATCCATCCGGTCACCTGCCTGCAGTGACAGTGTCATTGATACATTCCTTATTTGCAGATTACCACGGTGAGGGGCGGCTGATATACTCAGTTTGGCTGGTTGCATCATCTTACCATTCCTTGTGACCATCCCAAAACTCCTATGGTCAGCATACACCACCACTGGTGTGATAACCTGCAGCTGTGGCTTTGCTTGGTTCACTCCCCCACACGTCCGGTTGTTGTTTGGTTTTAATTGTGTTTGTTTCCCCATTGTGTATGTCTCTGTATGTCTAGGTCGTGCAGCCCAGAAGACCTATGGTCTCCCCAGGACTGCTTGGTGGCACTCTCATCTCGTGTTCATATTTTTAGAGTTAACATATACTGATTTATGTAATATTTACTTGTCCAATTAAAATCGTAACTGTTTTTTCAAACATCTGGTCATTGCCCTTCCCTCTTGTACCAACCGCTTGGTTTCTTTGGGGTCTTCCTGGAAACACACCTTGTCTCTATGCATGCAGTTTTTGGTTGTATTGAGGGACACTAAATGTTAGTGAGTGGCACCAGTCCCATTTGAATATACGTGGACCCTGTTTTACCTGTCCTTTTGTTTTGTGTATCAGTGTACCCGAGTACCTGTCACCTGCCCATCTGAGTACCCGAGTACCTGAACCAGCCCATCAGAGTACCCAAGCACCTGTCACCAGCCCATCTGAGTCCTCGAGTACCTGTCACCAACCCATAAAATTACCCAATTACCTGTCACCAACCCATCAAAGTACCCGAGTATCTGTCACCAGCTCATCAGAGTACCCGAGTGCCTGTCACCAACCCATCTGAGTACCCGAGTACCTGTCACCAACCCATCTGAGTACCTGTCACCAATCCATCAAAGTACCCGAGTACCTGTCACCTGCCCATCTGAGTACCCGAGTACCTGTCACAAGCCGATCACAGTATCCAAGTACCTGTCACCTGCCCATCTGAGTACCTGAGTACCTTTCACCAGCACATCACAGTACCCGAGTACCTGTCACCAGCTCATCAGAGTACTCGAGTACCTGTCACGAGCCCATCAGAGTACCCGAGTACCTGTCACCTGCCCATCAGAGTACCCAAGTACCTGTCACCAGACCATCAGCATACCAAAGTACTTGTCACCAGCCCATCAGAGTACTCGAGTACCTGTCACCAACCCATCAGAGTTCCCCAGTGCCTGTCACCCGCCCATCAGAGTTCCCCAGTACCTGTCACCCGCCCATCAGAGTAACCAAGTACCTGTCAACCCATAAAAGTACCCAAGTCCTGTCACCAATCCATCAAAGTACCCGAGTACCTGTCACCAGACCATCAGCGTACCAGAGTACCTGTCCCCTGCCCATCTGAGTATCAGAGTAACTGTCCCCAGCCCATCTGAGTACCCTAGTACCTGTCACCAGCCCATCAGAGTACCCGAGTACCTGTCACCAGCCCATCAGAGTACACGAGTACCTGTCATCTGCCCATCAGAGAACCGGAGTACCTGTCATCTGCCCATCAGAGAACCGGAGTACCTGTCACCAGCCCAAAAAAGTACCTGAGTACCTGTCACCGGCCCATTAGAGTACCTGAATACCTGTCACCAGACCATCAGTGTACCCGAATACCTGTCACCAGCCCATCACAGTACCCAAGTACTTGTCACCAGCCCATCTGAGTACTCGAGTACCTGTCACCAACCCATCAGAGTACTCGAGTACCTGTCACCAGCCCATTAGAAGACCCAAGTACCTGTCACCTGCCCATCAGAGTACCCAAGTACCTGTCACAAGACCATCAGCGTACCAGACTACCTGTCCCCTGCCCATCTGAGTACCAGAGTACCTGTCACCAGCCCATCTGAGTACCCGAGTACCTGTCACCAGCCCAGCAGAGTAACCGAGTACCTGTCACCAGCCCACAAAAATACCTGTCATCTGCCCATTAGAGTACCTGAGTACCTGTCACCAGACTATCAGTGTACCCGAGTACCTGTCACCTGCCCATCTGAGTACCAGAGTACCTGAACCAGCCCATCAGAGTACCCGAGTACCTGTCACCAGCCCATCTGAGTACTCGAGTACCTGTCACCAACCCATCAAATTACCCAAGTACCTGTCACCAACCCATCAAAGTACCCGAGTATCTGTCACCAGCTCATCAGAGTACCCGAGTGCCTGTCACCAACCCATCTGAGTATCCCAGTACCTGTCACCAACCCATCAGAGTACCCAAGTACCTGACACCAATCCATCAAAGTACCCGTCACCAGCCCACCAGAGTATCCGAGTACCTGTCACCAGCCCATCAGAGTACCCGAGTACCTTTCACCAGCCCATCAGAGTACCCGAGTACCTGTCACCTGCCCATCAGAGTACCCAAGTACCTTTCACCAGACCATCAACGTACTAGAGTACCTGCCCCCTGCCCATCTGAGTATCAGAGTACCTGTCACCAGCCCATCTGAGTACCTGAGTACCTGTCACCAGCCCATCAGAGTATCCGAGTACCTGTCACCAGCCCATCAGAGTACCCAAGTACCTGTCACCTGCCCATCAGAGAACCTGAGTACCTGTCACCAGCCCACAAAAGTACCCGAGTACCTGTCACCTGCCCATTAGAGTACCTGAGTACTTGTCACCAGGCCATCAGTGTACCCAAGTACCTGTCACCTGCCCATCTGAGTACCCGAGTACCTGTCACCAGCCGATCACAGTACCCAAGTACCTGTCACCTGCCCATCTGAGTACCCGAGTACCTGTCACCAGCGCATCAGAGTACCCGAGTACCTGTCACCAGCCCATCAGAGTACCCGAGTACCTGTCACCTGCCCATTAGAGTACCCGAGTACCTGTCACCAGATCATCAGCGTACCAGAGTACCTGTCACCAGCCAACAAAAGTACCCGAGTACCTGTCACCTGCCCATTAGAGTACCTGAGTACTTGTCACCAGGCCATCAGTGTACCCGAGTACCTGTCACCTGCCCATCTGAGTACCCGAGTACCTGTCACCAGCCGATCACAGTACCCAAGTACCTGTCACCAGCCCATCTGGGTACCCGAGTACCTATCACCAGCGCATCAGAGTACCCGAGTACCTGTCACCAGCCCATCAGAGTACCCAAGTACCTGTCACCTGCCCATCAGAGTACCCGAGTACCTGTCACCAGACCATCAGCATACCAGAGTACCTGTCACCAGCCCATCAGAGTACCCGAGTACCTGTCACCAGCCCATCAGAGTACCCAAGTACTTGTCACCAGCCCATCTGAGTACTCAAGTACTTGTTACCAACCCATCAGAGTTCCCCAGTACCTGTCACCCACCCATCAGAGTAACTAAGTACCTGTCATCAGACCATCAGAGTACCTGAGTACCTGTCACCAACCCATCAAAGTACCCAAGTACCTGTCACCAACCCATCAAAGTACCCGAGTACCTGTCACCAGTCCATCAGAGTACCCGGGTGCCTATCACCAGCCCATCAGAGTACCCGAGTACCTGTCACCAGCCCATCAGAGTCCCCGAGTGCCTGTCGCCAGCCCATCAGAATACCCGAGTACCTGTCACCTGCCCATCAGAGTACCCGAGTACCTGTCACCAGACCATCAGCGTACCAGAGTACCTGTCCCCTGCCCATCTGAGTATCAGAGTACCTTTCACCAGCCCATCTGAGTACCCTAGTACCTGTCACCAGCCCATCAGAGTACCCGAGTACCTATCACCGGCCCATCAGAGTACCCGAGTACCTGTCACCTGCCCATCAGAGAACCGGAGTACCTGTCACCAGCCCTCAAAAGTACCTGAGTACCTGTCACCTGCCCATTAGAGTACCTGAGTACCTTTCACCAGACCATCAGTGTACCCGAGTACCTGTCACCAGCCCATCAGAGTACCTGTCACCTGCCCATCTGAGTACCCGAGTACCTGTCACCAGCCCATCAGAGTACCCGAGTACCTGTCACCAGCCCATGAGAGTACCCGAGTACCTGTCACCTGCCCTTCAGATTACCCGTGTACCTGTCACCAACCCATAGGTAACTGATTACCTATCTGCAGCCCATCAGAATACCCAAGTACCATTTACCAGCCCATCAGATTACCCGAGTACCTGTCTCCAGCCCATCAAAGTACCTGAGTACCTATCTGCAGCCCCTCAGAGTACCCGAGTACTATCTGCAGCCCATGACTCATAGAATATACCTTGGGTGTTTGCTTTTCAAAATGGGGTCATTTTGTGGGTAATTCCACTGTCCTGGTGCTCCAGGGCCTTCAAAAGTGTGATAGGTATCAATGACATTTTATGCGTAATTTATGCTCCTAGAACGCCCAACGGTGCTCCCTGCATGTTCGGCCCCTGTATGTGGCCAGGGTGTGAAAAAGTCTCACACGTGTGGTATCACCATACTCTGGACGAGTAGCAGAATATATTTTGGGGGTTAATTTTTGCTATATACATGCTATGTGTTAGAAATACCTTATAAATTGACCACTTTGTGTAAAAATAAAAGGGTTTTCATTTTCTTTCCACATTTTTCGAAGACTTGTGGAAAAAAACGAACCATTCAAAAGACTCATAATGCCTCCTAGAAGATATGTTGGGGTGTTTGCTTTCCAAAATGGGGTCATTTTGTGGGTAATTCCATTGTCCTGGTGCTCCAGGGCCTTCAAAAGTGTAATAGGTCGTTAGGTAATTAGATGTGAAATGTCTGCTCCTAGAATGCCTGATGGTGCTCCCTGCATGTTGGACCCCTCTATGTGGCCAGGGTGTGAAAAAGTCTCACACATGGGGTATCACCATACTCAGAATGAGTAGCAGAATATATTTTGGGGGGTTATTTTTGCTATATACATGCTATGTGTTCAAAATATCATATAAATTGACCACTTTGTGAAAAAAAATATGTTTTCATTTTCTTTCCACGTTTTCCAAAGACTTGTGGAAAAAATTGAACCGTACAAAAGACTCATAATGCCTCATAGAATATACGTTGGGATGTTTGCTTTCCAAAATGCGGTCATTTTGTGAGTAATTCTATTGTCCTGGTGCTGCAGGGTCTTCAAAAGTGTAATAGGTGGTTAGGAAATCATATGTGTAATTTATGCTTCTAGAACGCCTGACGGTGCTCCCTGCATGTTGGACCTCTCTATGTGGCCAGGCTCTGTAAAGGTCTCACACATGTGGTATCACCATACTCGGGATGAGTAGCAGAATATATTTTGGGGGGTAATTTTTGCTATGAACATGCTATGTGTTATAAATATCTTGTAAATTGACCACTTTGTGTAAAAATAAAAGCTTTTTCATTTTCTTTCCACGTTTTTCAAAGACTTGTGGAAAAAAATGAACCAGTTAAAAGACTCATAATGCCTCATGGATTATACATTGGGGTGTTTTCTTTCCAAAATGGGGTCATTTTGTGGGTAATTCCATTGTCCTAGTGCTCCAGGGCCTTCAAAAGTGTAATAGGTCGTTAGGAAATTAGATGTGAAAATTCTGCTCCTAGAATGCATGACGGTGCTCCCTGCATGTTGGACCACTCTATGTGGCCAGGCTGTGAAAAAGTCTCACACATGTGGCATCGCTATACTCGGGGCGAATAGCAGAATGTATTTTGGGCTGTAATTGGAAATATGTATATGCTGTGTGTGAGAAATAACTTGTTGTTATGACAATTTTGTGCAAAAAAAAAAATAACAATAATTTCTTAATTTTCCCAAGAATTGTGGGAAAAAAAGTACAACTTCGAAAAACTTGCCATGCCTCATACTAAATACCATGGAATGTCTAGTTTTCAAAAAGGGGTCATTTGTGGGTATTTGTACTTTCCTGACATTTCAGGGCCTCAAGAAATGAGATAGGCCATCAGTGCATCAGGTGTGATCAATTTTCAATGATTGGCACCATAGCTTGAAGACTCTATAACTTTCACACAGACCAAATAATATACACTTATTTGGGTTATTTTTACCAAAGATAGGTAGCAGTATAGGTTTTGGCCCAAATTTATGAACAAAAATTACTTATTTGCAAAATGTTATCATAGATACTAAAAAAAAGTGTTATTTTTTCAAAATTTTCACACTTTTTTCACTTATGTCGCAAAAAATAAAAACCCCAGAGGTGATTAAATACCACCAAAAGAAAGCTCTATTTGTGTAAAAAAAAAAGGATAAAATGATTTTGTTTGGGTACAGTGTAGCATGAGAGAGTAATTGTCATTCAAAGTGTGAGAGCACTGAAAGCTGAAAATTGGTCTGGGCAGGAAGGGGGTATAAACGCCCTGTATTGAAGTGGTTAAACTAAATCTCTCTAAAACTGAGCTGGTAATATTACCTCCCGCATGACTTTTCCATCAGAATCAATAATGCAAGCATCAGTCCCTCCCCTCATGCCAGGGTACTAGGTGTAATCCTAGATTCTGACCTGTCCTTTCAGCCTCAAATCCAATCATTATCAAAAGTTTGTAGACTTCACCTCCGTAACATCTCTAAAATACGCCCCTTTTTAACAAATGAAACCACCAAGCTCCTCATTCACTCCCTTGTTATCTCTAATCTTGACTATTGCAACTCTCTACTCATTGGCCTCCCTCTCAGTGTCTGCAACCTCTCTTCTCCAATCCCTGCACTGCCCCAAGCTACATCACCAATCTTGTCTCCAAATATCACCCAAATCGCCCTCTCCGTTCCTCCCAAGACCTCCTACTCTCAAGCTCCCTCGTCTCCTCCTCACATGCTCATCTCCAGGATTTCTCCAGAGCCTCTGCCATTGTCTGGAACTCTCTACCTCAACCTGTCCGCCTATCTCCTTCTCATGCTACCTTCAGACAATCCCTGAAAACTCATCTCTTCAGGGAAGCCTATCATACCTCCAACTAATATTTTACCTCTTCCATCAACTCATTCCCCACAGTTAGAATATTTTGTACTACCTGCCCCACCCTATTAGATTGTAAGCTCTTCTGAGCAGGGCCATCTCGAACCTCTTGTATATTATTGTATTGTAACTGTATTGTCTCCCTTTTACATTGCACTGCGTAAACTGTTAGCGCTATATAAATCCTGTATAATAATAATAATCATGAGAACTGATGTGGCATGGATGAACATGAATGAGGCATAAATGAGCCATGGATGGGGATGGCTGAGCACAGATGTGATGGCTGAGCACGGATGGGGATGACTGAGCATGGATGGGATGGCTGAGCACGCACGGATGGGGATGGCAGAGCACATATGGGGATGACTGAGCACGAATGGGGATGACTGAGCATGGACGGGGATGACTGAGCATGGATGGGGATGGCTGAGCTTGGATGGGGATGGCTGAGCACAGATGGGGATGACTGAGCACAGATGGGGATGACTGAGCATGGATGAGGATGGCTGAACACGGATGGGGATGACTGAGCACGTATGGGATGGCTGAGCACAGATGGGGATGACTGAGCATGGATGGGGATGACTGAGCACGGATGGGATGGCTGAGCATGGATGGGGATGACTGAGCACGGATGGGGATGACTGAGCATGGATGGGATGGCTGAGCACAGATGAGGATGACTGAACACGGATGGGGATGACTGAGCATGGATGGGGATGGCTGAGCAGGGGTGGGGATGGCTGAGCACATATGGGGATGACTGAGCATGGATGGGGATGACTGAGCACGGATGGGGATGGCTGAGCATGGATGGGGAAGACTGAGCACAGATGGGATGGTTGAGCACGGGTGGGGATGACTGAGCATGGATGGGGATGACTGAGCATGGATGGGGTTGGCTGAGCACAGATGGGGATGACTGAGCGCGGATTGGGATGGCTGAGCATGGATGGGGATGACTGAGCACGGATGGGGTTGACTGAGCACGAATGGATGGATGGCTGAACATGGATGACTGAGCGTGGCTGGATGGGTGAGTATGGAGGAGAATGGATGACTGAGCATGGGTGGATGGATGGGGTGAGTGCAGGCTGGCACATTGCAGCACTGTGGGCACTACAGATCCTTGAAATATAAAAATGCAGCGCTTAATAAGTATAAAAGATAAAATATAATATGCACTAATGAAACAATATATTAAAAGTCCACAGGTGCATGTGCAAGAAATGTTCTAAGATCTGTGCTGAAGATCAATACAGGAGACTCACAGTCCACAGGCTATATTTGAGTGAATTAATCCAGGACAGTGCAGGAGTAGGGTCAATCACCAGGAAAGAGGGGGTTCACACAAGCCTCTTACCCCAACTGTAGCACCACTTCATGAGAAGATGGTCATAGGAGCTTTGTTGGTAACAATCCACCAACCAGGATATGCGTAACAGGTAGAGACACTTCCTCCAATGACTTTATATCACAACCTCTCTGGACCGGTCATCTGCAGTATGGCACATGTAATAGTATTTGAACATACTTAATTGCGCAGCAAGTATGAACAATTTAACTTAGTTTATTAAAAAGTAAGTCGGGTACTCACAGCAGCATGAAAAGCAATGTATCAGTGTCTGTGGATCTGTGCAATGTGTCTCCAGCCACTACACAGTACAAGGACTGCTCGGCAGCGTTACCTGACCCAACTGACTACAGATCCTGCCCACAGCGCTGCTGCACCTGATCTCTCCCCTCTCCTCTTATACTGCAGCGATTGGTGCGGAGATAGAAGAGACAAGCCAGGCATCTGCCGGCTTGTTTACATCTGATTGCTGCAAGCGACCGTTTACCGTGATGCGCCGGGTCCGGAGGATGGGGATGACTGAGCATGTATGGGGATGACTGAGCATGTATGGGGATGACTGAGCACGGATGGGGATGACTGAGAATGGATGTGGATGGCTTAGCACAGATGCAGATGGCTATGCACTGATGGGGATGACTGAGCACGGATGGGGATGGCTGAGCACGGATGGGGATGACTGAGCATGGACGGATGGATGGCTGAACATGGATGACTGAGGATGGATGACTGAGCATGGCTGGATGGGTGAGCATGGATGAGGATGGATGACTGAGCATGGGTGGATGGATGGGGTGAGTGCAGACTGGCACATTGCAGCACTGTGGACACTACAGATCCTGCCCACAGCACTGCTGCACCTGATCTCTCCCCTCTCCTATCACACTGCACCGATCGGTGTGGAGAGGGAAGAGACAAGCCGGGCATCTGCTGGCCTGTTTACATCTGACCGCTCCATCATTTGACGGAGCGATCACGTGGTAAAGGTCTGATGCGAGCGTCCGTTTACCATGATCCGTGATGCGCTGGGTCCGGAGGATGGGGATGACTGAGCACAGATGGGCATGACTGAGCACGGATAGGGATGACTGAGAATGGATGGGGATGGCTGAGCACGGATGCGGATAACTGAGCACAGATGGGGATGACTGAGCACGGATGGGCATGACTGAGCGCAGATAGGGATGACTGAGAATGGATGGGGATGGCTGAGCACGGATGCAGATGGCTGAGCATGGATGGGGATGACTGAGCACGGATGGGGATGACTGAGCACGGATGGGGATGGCTGAGCATGGATGTGGATGGCTGAGCACGGATGGGGATGACTGAGAACGGAAGGATGGCTGAACATGGATGGATGGTTGGCTGAACATGGATGACTGAGGATGGATGACTGAGCATGGCTGGATGGATGAGCATGGATGAGGACGGATAACTGAGCATGGGTGAATGTATTAACAGCAACAAGGTTGGAAGTAGCCGCACTCAAACGATCGAATTTCCAAAAACGATTTTATTGCATCAAAGGGTGATATAGACAACGAACAGCGTCAGCTGGACCTTCTGTTCATTGTCTATATCACCTTTTGATGCAATAAAATCGTTTTTGGAAATTCGATCGTTTGAGTGCGGCTACTTCCAACCTTGTTGCTGTTACTACTTGATTGCTTCATCAGCCTGCACTTGCCCTTGTGAGTCAGCACACCAGATCCGCACAAGCTGTGCTGCCCTTTGAGTGGTGAGCCTGCACTATATGGGTGAATGTATGGGGTGAGTTCAGACTGGCACATTGCAGCACTGTGGGCACTACAGATCCTGCCCACAGCACTGCTGCACCTGATCTCTCCCCTCTCCTCTCACACTGCATCGATAGGTGCGGAGAGGGAAGAGACAAGCCGGGCATCTGCCAGCTTGTTTACTTCTGATCGCTCCGTCATTTGACGGAGCGATCACATGGTATAGGGCCACTGTGAGCGGCAATTTACCGTGATCTGTGATGGACCTGGCGGTCACGGATATTCCCGGTTGTGCTCCCCAGGGGGCTGGCAGGAGCGTGAATCTGGGAAGACATCACTGTACGTCATCCCAGAATTAACAAACTGCCCTGTAGCCATCAATCGGCTATGGGCCAGTTGTAAAGTGGTTAAACAATTTTCTCCCAATGCTAGAGCCCCCTTTTAACCCCTACAGATCCGCGCTATTGCCGAAGTACGGCTCCAGCGCGGATCTGAAATGCCGGGACGACGTCCTCGCGCGCCCCCTGGCGGCAGCTGCGCGAGCGTGCTCGTGGGTCGGGCGGACTCGATGTCCGCCCGAGACCCGCCAATCTCTTTTAGCAGCCTCAGAACGGGGAACTGCCGATGTAAACACGGCGGTTCCCCGTTCTGTGACGGGGACATACCAGATCTACTGATCCCTATCACTGGGATCAGTTAGATCTGTTATGTCCCGGCCAGCCCTGCCCCCCCACAGTTAGAACACACCCAGGGAACATATTTAACCCTTTCACTGCCCCCTGCAGGTTAACCCCTTCACTGCCAATGACATTTACACAGTAATCAGTGGATATTTAAATTTCTGATCGCTGTATAAATGTCATTGGTCCCAAAAATGTGTAAAAAATGTCCGTCATTTCTGCGGCAATATTGCAGTCCCGATAAAAATCGCAGATCTCCACCATTACTAGTAAAAAAAATAAAATAATAAAAACGCCTAAATCAATTCCCAGTTTGTAGACGCGATAACTTTTGCGCAAACCAATCAATATACGCTGATTGCGATTTTTTTTTTTTACCAAAAATATGTAGAAGAATATATATCGGCCAAAACCGATTAATAATTTTTTTTAATGGATTTGTACTTTAGCAAAAAGTAAAAAATATTGTTCTTTTTTGCAAAATTGTCGCTCATTTTTTGTTTATAGCGGCGATCAGAAATGACGCAGAGGTGATCAAATACCACCAAAAGAAAGCTCTATTTGTGGGAAAAAAAGGACGCAAATTTTATTTGGTTACAAGGTCGCACGACCGCGCAATTGTCATTCAGAATGCGACAGCGCTGAAAGCCAAAAATTGGTCTGGGCAGGAGGGGGGTTTAAGTGCCCAGTAAGGAAGTGGTTAAAGAGTTGTATATCACTATTAGGGATGCGACGATGTTCGAGTCGAACGTAAGTTCACCGAATATCGAACAATATGAGATCGCAGTGCATTTAAGGCTGCTGATTGGCCAAAGCATGCACCTGACCTGCACGCTTTGACCAATCACAGTGCGATCTGCTGTGATAGACATGATAAGCCAAAGGCAGGGTGCCTTTGGCCAATCATGGCCCTGGGGGCTAAGTCCACACCCCACACTATATAAGGCAGCTTACACAGTGGCTGTATATAGTTTAATCATAGCGTTATGAGAGCGAGGTTGAGCTAGATTAGACAAATTAGTGGTGCAGCCAGGCAGTTTATGTTATAAAATTATAAACGCAACACTTTTGTGTTTGCCCCTATTTATCATGAGCTGAACTCAAAGATCTACGACTTTTTCTATGTACACAAAAGGCCTATTTCTCTCAAATATTGTCCACAAATCTGTTAGTCTGTGTTAGTGAGCACTTCTCCTTTGCCTATTTAATCCATCCACCTCACAGGTGTGGCATATCAAGATGCTGATTAGACAGTATGATTATTGCACAGGTGTGCCTTAGCCTGGCCACAATAAAAGGCCATTCAAAAATGCGCAGTTTTATCACACAGCACAATGCCCAGATGTCACGTTTTGAGGGAGCATGCAATTGGCATGCTGACTGCAGGAATGTTCACCAGAGCTGTTGCCCTTGTATTTTATGTTCATTTCTCTACCATAAGCTGTCTCCAAATTAGTTTCAGAGAATTTGGTAATACATCCAACCGGCCTCACAACCGCAGACCACATGTAACCACACCAGCCCAGAACCTCCACATCCAACATCTTCACCTGCAAGATCGTCTGAGACCATCCACCTGGATAGCTGCTGCAACAATCAGTTTGAATACCAAAGAATTTCTGCATAAACTGTCAGAAACCGCCTTAGGGAAGCTCATCTGCATGCTCGTCGTCCACATCAGGGTCTCAAACTGACTGCAGTTTGTTGTCGTAACCGATTTGAGTGGGCAAATGCTCACATTCGATGGTGTCTGACACTTTGGAGAGGTGTTCTCTTCACGGATGAATCCCGGTTTTCATTGTACAGGGCAGATGGCAGACAGCATGTATGGCATTGCGTGGGTGAGTAGTTTGCTGATGTCAACGTTGTGGATCGAGTGGCCCATGGTGGCGGTGGGGTTATGGTATGGGCAGGCGTATGCTATGGACAATGAATACAGGTACATTTTATTGATGGCATTTTGAATGCACAGAGATACCGTGATGAGATCCTGAAGCTCATTGTTGTGCCATTCATCCACAATCATCACCTCATGTTGCAGCATGATAATGCACGGCCCCATGTTGCAAGGATCTGTACACAATTCCTGGAAGTTGAAATTATCCCTGTTTTTGCATGGCCAGCATACTCACCAAACATGTCACCCATTGAGCATGTTTGGGATGCTCTGGATCGACAGCATGTTCCAGTTCCTGCCAATATCCAGCAACTTCGCACAGCCATTGAAGAGGAATGGAGCAACATTCCACAGGCCACAATCAACAACCCGATCAACTCTATGTGAAGGAGATGTGCTGCACTGCGTGAAGCAAATCGTGGTCACAGATACTGACTGGTTTTTGGACCCCCCTCAATACAGTAAAACTGCACGTTTTAGAGTGGCCTTTTATTGTGGCCAGCCTAAGGCACACTTGTGCAATAATCATTGGGGATGGGCCGAACACCCCTTGGTTCGGTTCGCACCAGAACATGCGAACATACAAAAAGTTCAGGGTGAACATCCGAACACCATTAACCTCCCTGGCGGTATGATTATTTCAGATTTTTGGTGCTGAAAGCGGTACAATTATTTTGCATGAAAATTTGGTGTTTTATATTGTAGGCCTGTAATTCTTAGGAATAACTCACTTAAATCTGTCCAAACAAGAGTCTAGTAGACATCCCGGGTATGATAAAGTTTGAAAAATGAACTCATAAATTATAATATAATAAATAACTATAAATAATTATCAAAAATAATAACATAATAGTAATAAAATTTATACAATAATGTAATCAAACCAAAAACACTGAAATTTACTCAGTTGCAGAATTGTCGCTGTCGTCACTTTCAGTGTCTGATGATAAATTTCCACAAAAATCAGTATCACTCAATTCTGCAAATGATTCTTATTTACTATTGGTGTTTTCTAGCCGATCAAAAACCACTTTTGACGTAAAGGGACAGTTTTTGGTTGCTATGGACATTCTCATGTTTCCAGGCAGAAATAGTGACATTTATAATATAAAAGTGCATGCAGGGCACTGGGCAAACCACTAGGGACAAAGGGGATGTGAAATGTTTTCATACAGTAATGTAATCTATAAGATTACAGTGTACTTTATGTGCTGTGTGTGTTTCACTTTTTGAATTTCCCGCCGGTCTCCGTCCTCGTGCGACGCGACGCTCGCAGGGAACGGAGCCCGGCACACAGGAGTCATCTGGGGGCGGACACAGCCCGCAGACACTGCGGGGGACATCGCTGGATCTAGGGGACAAGGTGAGTAACGCTGCCTGGATCCAGCAATGTAATCCCGAGTGTGGCTCGGGGTTACCGCTCTTGGTACTGAAATTCCACCCCGAGCCACACTCGGGATTACCGCCAGGGAGGTTAAAGTCTATGGGACCCGAGCATGAAAAATCTAAAGTGCTCTTTTCAAAGGCTTATATGCAATGTTATTGCCCTAAAAAGTGTATGGGGACCCGGGTCCTGCCCATGGGACATGTATCAATGAAAAAAACGTTTTTAAATCGATCGTTTTTTCAGGAGCAGTGATTTTAATAATGCTTAAAGTGAAAAAAAAAAATGAAAAAAACATTTAAATATTGTGCCTGGGGGGTGTCCATAGTCTGTGTGTAAAAGAGCGCATCTCTGTGAGGTGTAGAACATAGCCAGAGCAAAATGACATTTCCATAGGAAAAATTGTCATTTAAAATCGCGGCTGTAATACATAATAATAATAATAATAATTGCTGAAAAAAGTGTGTGGGGTTCCCCCCCGTCCAAACCAGGCTCTTCGGGTCTGGTTTGGATATTAAGGGGAACCCCGCGCCAAATTTAAAAAAAATTGGCGTGGGGTTCCCCCTAAAATCCAGACCAGACCCTTATCCGAGCATGCAGCCCTGGCCAGTTAGGATGGGGGGGGTGAGCGAGTGCCCCCTCCTCCTGAACCGTACCATGCCCTCAACATGGGAAGTATGGGTTATTTGGGGGAGGGGGGATTCTGCCCCCCCACCTCAAAGCACCTTGTCCCCATGTTGATGGGGACAAGAGCCTCTTCCCTATAAGCCTGGCCAGTGCTTGTGGGGGTCTGCAGGCGGAGGGGCTTATCAGAATCTGGAAGCCCCCTTTAATAAGGGGCCCCCAGATCCTGGCCCCCCCATGTGAATAGGTTTGGGGTACATTGTACCCCTACCCATTCACCGAAAAAGGAGTGTAGTGTAAAAAAAAAACAAGAGGCAGTTTTTGACAAGTCCTTTATTTTGTAAAATAGCTCTTTCTTCTTTCTTTCTCCATCTTCTCCTGGCCAGGTCCTTCTTCTGGTCTTCTACTTCTTCTTTTAGTCTTCTTGCTTCCTCTCTTCGTCTTCAATCTTCAATCTTCATCTTCTTTCACCGCTGCCGCTCTCTCCGCTGCTCCGGTCCGGCCCCTGCACGTCTCGCAGAATGGGCGGTCTTCACAATGACAGTTCTTTTATAAGAAGGGGCGGGGCCACCCGGTGATGTAAATGGGTGACCCACCCCCTCTGACATCACATGATGTCATAAGGGGGCGAGTTCACTCAGTTACATCACTGGGTGGCCCCGCTCCGTCTTATAAAAGTTCTGTCATTGTGAAGACCACCCATTTTGGGAGACGCGCAGGTCCCGGACTGCAGCAGCGGAGAGAGCGGCGGCGGTGAAAGAAGATGAAGATGAAGATTGAAGATTGAAGATTGAAGACGAAGAGAGGAAGCAAGAAGACTAAAAGAAGAAGCAGAAGACCAGAAGAAGGACCAGGCCAAGAGAAGATAGCGGAAGAAGGAAGAAAGAGCTATTTTACAAAATAAAGGACTTGTCAAAAACTGCCTCTTGTTTCTTTTACACTATACTCCTTTTTTGGTGAATGGGTAGGGGTACAATGTAGCCCATACCTATTCACACAGGGGGGTCAGGATCTGGGGGCCCCCTTATTAAAGGGGGCTTCCAGATTCTGATAAGCCCTGTGCCCGCAGACCGCCACAACCACCGGCCAGGGATGTGGGGATGAGGCCCTTCTCCCCATCAACATGGGGACAAGGTGCTTTGGGGGCGACCCCAAAGCATTCTCCCCATGTTGAGGGCATGTGGCCTGGTATGGTTCAGAGTGGGGGCACCGCACGCTTGGCCCCACCCCCTCCTGCCATGCTAGTGCTGCGTGCTCGGATAAGGGTTTGCTTTGGATTTTGGGGGGGACCCCAAGCCATTTTTTTAAAAACTTGGTGCGGGGTCCCCTTAACCTGTTCCACACCGTGCGCGGTATATTTACTGCGGCAGTGAGGACGCATCCCACGAATCGCCATAATTGCAGCTAGGGGGCGAGCGCGCACCGCCACCACGCTCTTGTGCCCGACACACTCCGGAGGAGTGTGCCCGCGGCTCAGGCAGACCCGATGTCCGCCGGCAAGCCGCGATGAGCTGCTAGAGCCAAAGAGCAGGGAGCCGCCGATGTAAACACGACGGTTCCCCGCTCTTTCAATGGGGACATAAGAGATCTACTGATCCCTGTCACTGGGATCAGTTAGATCTCTCATGCCCATGGTAGCCCAGCCCCCCACAGTTAGAACACGCCCAGGGAACACAGTTAACCCTTAGATCTCCCCCTTCAGGTTAACCCCTTCACTGCCAATTACATTTACACAGTAATCAGTGGACATTTAAATTTCTGATCGCTGTATAAATGTCATTGGTCCCAAAAAAGTGTCAAAAATGTCTGACATGTCCGTCCCAATATTGCACTGCCGCTAGAAATCGCAAATCGCCGCCATTACTAGTAAAAAAATAAATAAATAAATAAATAAATAAAAACTCCAGAGATGAATTCTCATCATCTGTAAATGCGGCAACTTTTGCGCAAACCAATCAATAAACGTCGATTGCAATTTTTTTTACCAAAAATATGAGGAAGAATATAAATCGGCCAAAACCGATAAAAAAAATGTTTTTTTATATATTTTTTTTGGATTTGAATTTTAGCAAAAAGTAAGAAATATTGTTTTTTTGCAAAATTGACGCTCTTTCTTTGTTTATAGCGGCGATCAGAAATGAAGCAGCGGTGATCAAATACTACCAAAAGAAAGCTCTATTTGTGGGAAAAAAAGGACGCAAATTTTGTTTGGGAACAACGTCTCACGACCACGCAATTGTCAGTTAAAATGACGCAGTGCCAAATCACAAAAAGTGCTCTGGTCCTAACCTGGGAAATCCTTCCGGGGGTGAAGTGGTAAAATTCCATACCAGACCTGAAGGGCCTGGTTTGGATTTTGGGGGGAACCCCACGTCGTTTTTTTTTAAAATTTTGGCGCTGCTGTTGTAAATTAGTTAAAAAGTTAAAAAATTGTGATAAAATCCCCCAGTCAAACAGGTGGCGAAAAATTGGGCCTTGGGTGCTGGCGGTGCCAGAACACTGTTTTATAACCTGAGCTGCGCTAAACCATATACTCTGAAATGGAGATATTGTAATCTCCCTACAAACGATGACATACATATGAACTCTGTTTGGGTGAATTGACAAAAAGTGCAAATACAGTATGTATACAAAGAAAATTTCTGCATAGATCATATATTACAATTATGAGTCAGTGTTCATATATAAAATAAATTGAAAGGTGCAAGCACTACTTGTGAAAAGTCTCAATTTAAGGAAGATGGAAATGTCCTTATAGTGAAGGGCCACAGCAGGCACGGAATGTGAGGAGGAAGCAGGTCACCAAACGTGATGATAACAGCACACTCTAGTGTGAATCCTTCACCATATAGCATATATGCTCACCAGATGTATTTCATCAAACCGCATGAGGCTGTTAACCCCCGCCAGGGTCCCCTTGGGGGATGGAAGGATCTCCCACGCTAAGATTATGAGCTGCAAGCTCTCAGCAGACAGGACCGCTCATCAATGCGCACCAAAAGAAAAAATAGCTCCAATAGTGTAATCCTGATTTCTTGATAAGTATTTATTAAGATAAAAAATGCACTTACATTGCATGAAGATCGATAAAACGATAAAACAAACAAGCTGGCCGGCATGCACAGATCCAATTGTGCGATGATGACATCAGCGCGTCCTCCCTTGACGTACGTTTCGTCTGAGATAGACTTTGTCAAAAGGGGATTGGACGCGCTGCTAACGCCCGCCATTTTAACTATGGGCAAATGCCCTCACTTAAGAAAACACATCTAAAATACCCCAAAGTTAGAATCCAAAGAAAGAAAAACAGTATTAAACCTGGATGGAATAAAGGGGTCAAATAATTAAACTTAACCCACAGATGATAAAAGAAGCTCCTATGTTAGCTCAATCCCTAGAGATATAAAAGCTGTCCTCTTTTGGCGTGAAGCATAAAAACGTCACTTATGACTTGAAGAATAGACACTGCATCGTGAGGACTTAAATCATAAAGATCCTCTCGCAGATGTTCCTTATGTCCAAAAAAATTTGTATAAATAATTTATAAAACAAAAAGTGTTTATACACTTCAAACTGAAAAAACATTTCAGTGCACTGCCCTCACATGGTCAGAAGGCAAATGAACAGGCTTAAATTAGTTTGTTCTAAAAAAAAAAAAATAATAAAATAAATGTCCAAACGTGGGCTTCCTAAAGTCAGGATTTAAACACAGTAAACATAGGAGATGTATGGTCTCCCTAAACTGTGAAAATCCCTGGGCTCACGTTTACACACATTTATAGGGGAACAATGTTAATAATAGAAGATGGAGCTAGGCCACCGCCTTCCTTGCCGCCAAACAGACATATCCCCATTGGTCGAATCAATACATCATGCGTTGTCTATAAATGCGTTAATATCTACATCAACATTCAAAAAAAAGGGGACATAGCATTTAACCCTGTGAATCCAGGACATTTCTAATTTGGATATCAGGAAGCCCCCCCTCCAATGGGACTCAAATTTGTCTATTCCCACAAATAAAGTATGAGAGGGATTTCGATGATAGGCCTCATGATAATGTTTAGAAACAGAGTGATTTTTGAATCCAGTCAGAATGTTAGTAATGTGTTCATTTAATCTTACCTGTAGGGGGCGTTTTGTTTTGCCTATATATTGAAGACCACACGGGCACTGTAGCAAATACTCTACCCCCTTAGTTGCACAGGTAATAAAAGGTTTGACTTTGAACACTTGAGAGGTGGTTCTAGAGGCAAAGTGATCTATTCTCCTAAGTTCATGACCATTAAATGAGCAAACTCTACATCTATTGCATTTGTTATAGCCCATCAGATTGTGAAAAAAGCTTGCTTTAGGTGGAGGAGGGTCCACGATGTTAGGGGCCAAAGAGTGCCTCAAAGATGGGGCCCCCTTAAATACAACTGATGGTTTATCTGGAAGGGACTTGCCCAATATCATATAATTTTTCAAGATGTGCCAATGTTGTGAAATAATTTGTTTTGCTCTTCTCGCTGGCACGAATATGAGGTAATGAAGGGTATAGTTGGGCCAGAGGAGTCATTTTGAGTCTTAGACTTTTCTTTTAGAAGATCTCCTCTGTCCTGGGTGGACACATGATCGATAGTGGCCTTCAGATCATTATTGTCGTACCCTTTTTTTTGAGAGTTGCTCTTTCCAATTGCAGCAGTACAGAAGTGCAGTAGGACAAAAGTGCAATAGTTTTGAACAAACAGTAGTTGGATATAGTAAGTTTAAATTATTTCTAGTTTCCTTAAAGTATTTCAAATGGCTTTTCTTAAATTGTTTGCTTGTTAACATTGGTATTTTGGCTGTGTTGTTATTAGTGATTGTTTGCTAAGTGCTGTTGAGGTGTTGAATACTGGGTGTGGTCAATTAGCCTATGTAATAGAGGTGGGCTGTTGACCAAAGTGGTGCTTAATTAGTGTTGTATTTAAGAAGGGAAGCAACTCTTGTAGAGTTTACTCTTGAGAGTTGCTCTTTCCAATTGTAGCAGTACAGAAGTGCAGTAGGACAAAAGTGCAATAGTTTTGAACAAACAGTAGTTTGAAAACAGCAGGAGTTTGGAGACAGCCAACTCTATTTGATTTGTGCCTGTGTTTGAATTTAAGTAAATCTCTCTTTAAAGATGTTTGGTTTAGTTCAGTGCAATACTTGTTTGTTATTTATTTTTCTTAGGTGCTTTGTGGAAGCTGGGACACCATCCCATTTGTATGCAGGTTTCTAGTCTACGTGATGACATTGCCTGTCTAAATTCCTTGGAGGTTGTCTAAGCCAATTTGTTGTGTTGAGCTGCCCTGCAATAATCCACCTCTTCCTCAAAAAAAAGGACTCGATGGACTACTCAGTCTTTTTCTGCCGTCACTTTTCTATGTTTTCTATGTTTTTATGTTAATCTTTTAGTGAGAGTCTCAGCCTGAAGAAGGATTTCTTCATGTGTAGAGCAGTCGCAACGTATTCTTTTTCCTAGTTGTGGGTTAGGGCTGCTGCTTGCCATCCCCTCCCCCCTTCATTTTGATACACATACGAACCTTTAGCGCAGTATTAACACAATATATATATGGTGCCAGAACACTGTAACCCCTTGCAGTTACTCTTGTTGGACGGAGGAACTGGGCCTGATGCTGTAAATTAGTTTACAAATTGTGACGAAAGCCCCCAGTGAAACAGGTGGCAAAAAATTGGGCCTTGGGTACTGGCGGTACCAGAACACTGTAACCTCTTGCAGCTACTCTTGTTGGATTGGGGAACTGGGCTTTATGTTCTAAATTATTTTAAAAATTGTTATGGCATGCCCCTGTATATCAGGTGCAGAAAAATTGGGCCTTGGGTGTTGGTGGTGCCCTAAATACAACATATAGTTCTAGATTATGGACAGGAGGAATAGGAGCAGTGGCAGTCTTCAAAGGATCCCAGATCCCTAGCAAATTTAATCAGATGCATCAGCATCAGGGGCTTGATAGCTGCTGATCCAGGACTGATTCATTTTTATAAATGTGAGCCTATCAACCGAGTCTGTGGACAGGCACACACTTTGATCAGTTATGAACCCTCCAGCAGCACTGAATGTCCATTCAGAAAATACACTGGATTCAGGACAGGCCAGTAGCTCAATTGCATACTGAGCAAGTTCCGGCCAGTGGTCCATCCTCAAGACCCAGTAAGTAAGTGGATGCTCAGTTGGAAAGGTCTCCAAGTCTGCTCTTGCCCCTATATATTCCTGCACCATATAATGCAGACGCTGACAATGGTTGCTGGAACCTATCAGGCGTGGGTGTTGAGAACTGAAATTTTTTTTAAAGGTATCGCTCAGCCGGCCACCTTCTCCACCACTCTGCCTCTGAACAACCGAAGCTTCAGAAACACGTTGTCCAGGGCCAGCAGCAGGACATGGTAACTAGAGTTGATTGGACACCTGGATGTTTGGGTTCGTCGGGTTCGGCCGAACTTCACGAAAAAGTTTGGGTTCGGTACCGAACTTGACCTGAACTTGACCTCGGACCCCGAACCCCATTGTAGTCAATGGTGACCCGAACTTTTGGGCACAAAAATGGCTGTAAAAATGTCCTGGAAAGGGCTAGAGGGCTGCAAAAGGAAGCAAAATGGGGGTAAGAGTAGGACAAGTGCCCTGCAAACAAATGTGGATAGGGAAATAACTTAAAATCACATACAAAATAAATGGAGGAGGAGGTGGATATGGAGTAGGAGGTTGAGTAGGCTGTGACCATGGCGGTGTAGGTGGAAGTGGCGGTGGAGGAGGAGGAGGAGGTAGCCAACACTGTATTTTGTTTGTTTGTTTGTTTTTTCTAATTGGGGTAGCCCCCAAAATATTGAGACATATTAAAAAAAAAACAAGTATACCAATGGCTGTGTGAGGCCGGTCTAAATGTCTATTCTGCAGAAGGTACAGACAAGTCTTGTGGGATCCATGCCTGGTTCATTTTAATAAATGTTACCTTGTCCATGTTGGCTGTGCACAGGCACTTGTCTGTGATAACGCCCCCTGCCGTGCTAAACACATATTCAGACAATACACTGGCTGCAGGGCAGGCCAGCACCTCCAAGGCATAAAGAGCAAGCTCAGGCCATGTGCCCAATTTGGAGACCCAGAAGTTGAATGGGGCAGACCCATCAGTCAGTACGTGTAGGCGTATGCACACATACTGTTCCACCATGCTGCTGAAATGCTGCCTCCTGCTAAGACGTTGCCTATCAGCTGGTGGTGCCGTTTGTTGTGGCGTGCTGCTGACAAAGCTTTTCCGCATTTCGGCCATGCTAACCCTGCCTTCTAAGGTGCTGGCCGTGCCACAGCTGCGTTGGTGACCTCTTCCTCCTCCTCCGCCTTCGCCTTGTGCTTCCACTGAGCCCCCTGTGTCATTTGGGAATGCCCTCAGCAGCGCTTCTTCCAATCACGCTCCAGTGAGGGAATTAAGGACGGCACGTTGTCCTTGTAACGGGGATCCAGCAGGGTGGCCACCCAGTAATCAGCACAAGTTACAATGTGGGCAACTCAGCTGTCGTTGAGCAGGCACTGCAGCATGTAGTCGCTCATGTGTGCCAGGCTGCCCAGAGGCAAAGACAAGCTGTCCTCTGTGGGAGGTGTATCATCCGTGTCTTCCGTATCCCCCCAGCCACGCTCCAGTGATGCCCAGGAGCTGCGTTGGGTGCCACCCTGCTGTGAACACGGTTCCTCCTCTCCCTGTAGCAATATGATGAGATGATTTTAGAACAAAAATCTGTCCCTCACAGGAGCAGCAGGAACCTCTCCCTACAGCACTGTGAGATGATTTTAGAACAATAATCTGTCCCTCACAGGAGCAGCAGGAACCTCTCCCTGTAGCACTTTGAGGATATGATTTTAGAACCATAATCTGTCCCTCACAGGAGCAGCAGGAACCTCTCCCCGTAGCAATACGATGAGATGATTTTAGAACAATAATCTGTCCCTCACAGGAGCAGCGGGAACCTCTCCCTATAGCACTATGAGATGATTTTAGAACAATAATCTGTGCCTCACAGCAGCAGCAGGAACCTCTCCCTCTAGCAGTATGAGATGATTTTAGAACAATAATCTGTCCCTCACAGAAGCAGCAGGAACTTCTCCCTATAGCACTATGAGATGATTTTAGAACAATAATCTGTCCCTCACAGGAGCAGCAGGAACCTCTCCCTGTAGCACTATGATGAGATGATTTTAGAACAATAATCTGTCCCTCACTGGAGCAGCAGGAACCTCTCCCTGTAGCACTACGATGAGATGATTTTAGAACAATAATCTGTCCCTCACAGGAGCAGCGGGAACCTCTCCCTATAGCACTATGAGATGATTTTAGAACAATAATCTGTACCTCACAGCAGCAGCAGAAACCTCTCCCTCTAGCAGTATGAGATGATTTTAGAACAATAATCTGTCCCTCACAGAAGCAGCAGGAACTTCTCCCTATAGCACTATGAGATGATTTTAGAACAGTAATCTGTCCCTCACAGCAGCAGCAGGAACCTCTCACTCTAGCAGTATGCGTTGATTTTAGAACAATAATCTGTCCCTCAAAGGAGCAGCAGAAACCTCTCCCTCTAGCAGTCTGAGATAATTTTAGAACAATAATCTTTCCCTCACAGGAGCAGTAGGAACCTCTCACTGTAGCAATATGATGAGATGATTTTAGAACAATAATCTGTCCCACACAGGAGCAGCAGGAACCTCTCCCTATAGCACTATGAGATGATTTTAGAACAATAATCTGTCCCTCACAGGAGCAGCAAGAACCTCTCCCTATAGCACTATAAGAGGATTTTAGAAAAATAATCTGTCCCTCACAGCAGCAGCAGGAACCTCTCCCTCTAGCAGTATGAGATGATTTTAGAACAATTATCTGTCCCTCACAGCAGCAGCAGGAAACTCTCCCTCAAGCACTATGAGATGATTTTAGAACAATAATCTGTCCCCCACAGCAGCAGCAGGAAACTCTCCCTCAAGCACTATGAGATTATTTTAGAACAATAATCTGTCCCTCACAGGAGCAGCAGGAACCTCTCCCTCTAGCTGTATCAGATGATTTTAGAAGAATAATCTGTCCTTCACAGCAGCAGCAGGAACCTTTCCCTATAGCACTATGAGATGAAATTAGAACAGTAATCTGTCCACCACAGCAGCAGCAGGAACCTCTCCCTCTAGCAGTATGAGTTGATTTGAGAACAATAATCTGTGCCTCAGAGGAGCAGCAGAAACCTCTCCCTCTAGCAGTATGAGATAATTTTAGAACAATAATCTGTCCCTCACAGGAGCAGCAGGAACCTCTCCCTATAGCACTATGATGAGATTATTTTAGAACAATAATCTGTCCCTCACAGGAGCAGCAGGAACCTCTCCCTATAGCACTATGAGATTATTTAAGAACAATAATCTGTCCCTCACAGGAGCAGCAGGAAGCTCACACTATAGCACTATGGCATTATTTTAGAACAATAATCTGTCCCTCACAGGAACAGCAGGAGCTACTTCCTATAGCACTGTGAGATGACTTTAGAACAATAATCTGTCCCTCACAGGAGCAGTAGGAACCTCTCCCTATAGCACTATGATGAGATGATTTTAGAACAACAATCTGCCCCTCACAGGAGTTGCAGGGTCCTCTCCCTATAGCACTATGAGATGATTTTAGAACAGTAATCTGTCCCTCACAGCAGCAGCAGGAACCTCTCCCTCTAGCAGTATGAGATGATATTAGAAGAATAATCTGTCCCTCACAGCAGCAGCAGGAACCTCTCCCTCTAACAGTATGAGTTGATTTTAGAACAATAATCTGTCCCTCACAGGAGCAGCATGAACCTCTCCCTCTAGCAGTATGAGATGATTTTAGAAGAATAATCTGTCCTTCACAGCAGCCGCAGGAACCTCTCCCTATAGCACTATGAGATGATTTTAGAACAGTAATCTGTCCATCACAGCAGCAGCAGGAACCTCTCCCTCTAGCAGTATGAGTTGATTTTAGAACAATAATCTGTGCCTCAGAGGAGCAGCAGAAACCTCTCCATCTAACAGTATGAGATAATTTTAGAACAATAATCTGTCCCTCACAGGAGCAGCAGGAACCTCTCCCTGTAGCACTATTGTGAGATGATTTTAGAACAATAATCTGTCCCTCACAGGAGCAGCAGGAACCTCTCCCTATAGCACTATGAGATCATTTTAGAACACTAATCTGTCCCTCACAGCAGCAGCAGGAACCTCTCCCTCTAGCAATATGAGATGATATTAGAAGAATTATCTGTCCCTCACAGGAGCAGCAGGAACCTCTCCCTATAGCACTGAGATGATTTTAGAACCGTAATCTGTCCCTCACAGCAGCAGCAGGAACTTTTCTCTCTTGCAGTATGAGATGATTTTAGAACAAAAATCTGTCCCTCACAGGAGCTGCAGGAACCTCTCCCTCTAGCAGTATGAGATGATTTTAGAAGAATAATCTGTCCCTCACAGCAGCAGCAGGAACCTCTCCCTATAGCACTATGAGATGATTTTAGAACAATAATCTGTCCCTCACAGCAGCAGCAGGAACCTCTCCCTCTAGTAGTATGAGATGATTTTAGAACAATAATCTGTCCCTCACCGCAGCAGCAGGAAACTCTCCCTCAAGCACTATGAGATTATTTTAGAAGGATAATCGGCCCATCATAGGAGTAGCAGGAACCTCTCCCTATAGCACTATGAGATTATTTTAGAACAATAATCTGTCCCTCACAGGAGCCGCAGGAACCTCTCACTATAGCACTATGGCATGATTTTAGAACAATAATCTGTCCCTCACAGGAACAGCAGGAGCTTCGCCCTATAGCACTGTGAGATGACTTTAGAACAACAATCTGTCCTTCTCAGGAGCAGCAGGGACCTCTCCCTATAGCACTATGAGATGATTTTAGAACAATAATCTTTCACTCAGGGGAGCAGTAGGAACCTCCCACTGTAGCACTATGATGAGGTGATTTTAGAAGAATAATCTGTCCCTCACAGGAGCAGCAGGAACCTCTCCCTATATCACTATAAGATGATTTTAGAACAATTATCTGTCCCTCACAGGAGCAGAAGGAAGCTCTCACTATAGCACTATGGCATGATTTTAGAACAATAATCTGTCCCTCACACGAAACAGCAGGAGCTTCTCCCTATAGCACTGTGAGATGACTTTAGAACAATAATCTGTCCCTCACAGGAGCAGTTGGAACCTCTCCCTATAGCACTATGATGAGATGATTTTAGAACAACAATCTGTCCCTCACAGGAGCAGCAAGGACCTCTCCCTATAGCACTATGAGATGATTTTAGAACAGTAATCTGTCCCTCACTGTCCCTCACAGGAGCAGTAGGAACCTCTCCCTATAGCACTATGATAGAATGATTTTAAACCAATAATCTGTCTCTCACAGGAGCAGCAGGAACCTCTCCCTATAGCACTATGAGATGATTTTAGAACACTAATCTGTCCCTCACAGCAGCAGCAGGAACCTCTCCCTCTAGCAGTATGAGATGATATTAGAAGAATAATTTGTCCCTCACATCAGCAGCAGGAACCTCTCCCTCTAGCAGTATGAGTTGATTTTAGAACAATAATCTGTCCCTCACAGGAGCAGCATGAACCTATCCCTCTAGCAGTATGAGATGATTTTAGAAGAATAATCTGTCCTTCACAGCAGCAGCAGGAATCTCTCCCTATAGCACTATGAGATGATTTTAGAACAGTAATCTGTCCATCACAGCAGCAGCAGGAACCTCTCCCTCTAGCAGCATGAGTTGATTTTAGAACAATAATCTGTGCCTCAGAGGAGCAGCAGAAACCTCTCCCTCTAGCAGTATGAGATAATTTTAGAACAATAATCTGTCCCTCACAGGAGCAGCAGGAACCTCTCCCTGTAGCACTATGGTGAGATGATTTTAGAACAATAATCTGTCCCTCACAGGAGCAGCAGGAACCTCTCCCTATAGCACTATGAGATCATTTTAGAACACTAATCTGTCCCTCACAGTAGCAGCAGGAACCTCTCCCTCTAGCAATATGAGATGATATTAGAAGAATTATCTGTCCCTCACAGGAGCAGCAGGAACCTCTCCCTATAGCACTGAGATGATTTTAGAACCGTAATCTGTTCCTCACAGCAGCAGCAGGAACCGTTCTCTCTTGCAGTATGAGATGATTTTAGAACAATAATCTGTCCCTCACAGGAGCAGCAGGAACCTCTCCCTCTAGCAGTATGAGATGATTTTAGAAGAATAATCTGTCCCTCACAGCAGCAGCAGGAACCTCTCCCTCTAGTCGTATGAGATGATTTTAGAACAATAATCTGTCCCTCACAGCAGCAGCAGGAAACTCTCCCTCAAGCACTATGAGATTATTTTAGAAGGATAATCGGCCCATCATAGGAGTAGCAGGAACCTCTCCCTATAGCACTATGAGATTCTTTTAGAACAATAATCTGTCCCTCACAGGAGCAGTTGGAACCTCTCACTATAGCACTATGGCATGATTTTAGAACAATAATCTGTCCCTCACAGGAACAGCAGGAGATTCGCCCTATAGCACTGTGAGATGACATTAGAACAATAATCTGTCCCTCACAGGAGCAGTAGGAACCTCTCCCTATAGCACTATGATGAGATGATTTTAGAACAACAATCTGTCCTTCACAGGAGCAGCAGGGACCTCTCCCTATAGCACTATGAGATGATTTTAGAACAATAATCTTTCACTCACGGGAGCAGTAGGAACCTCCCACTGTAGCACTATGATGAGATGATTTTAGAAGAATAATCTGTCCCTCACAGGAGCAGCAGGAACCTCTCACTGTAGCACTATGATGAAATGATTTTAGAACAATAATCTGTCCCTCACAGGAGCAGCAGGAACCTCTTACAATAACACTATGAGAGGATTTTAGAACAATAATCTGTCCCTCACAGGAGCAGCAGGAACCTCTCCCTATAGTTCTATGAGATTATTTTAGAACACTAATCTGTCCCTCACAGCAGCAGCAGGAACATCTCCCTCTAGCAGTATGAGATGATATTAGAAGACAAATCTGTCCCTCACAGGAGCAACAGGAACCTCTCCCTATTGCAGTATGAGATGATTTCAGAAGAATAATCGGTCCCTCACAGGAGCAGTAGGAACCTCTCCCTATAGCACTATGATATAATTTTAGAACAATAATCTGTCCCTCACATGAGCAGCAGGAACCGCTCCCTATAGCACTATGAGATGATTTTTAGAACAATAATCTGTCCTTCACAGCAGCAGCAGGAACCTCTCCCTCTAGCAGTATGAGATGGTTTTAGAAGAATAATCTGTCCCTCACAGGAGCAGAAGGAACCTCTTCCTATAGCACTATGAGATGATTTTAGAACAGTAATCTGTCCCTCACTGGAGCAGCAGGAATTTCTCCCTGTAGCACTATGATGAGATGATTTTAGAACAATAATCTGTCCCATACAGGAGTAGCAGGAACCTCTCACTGTAGCACTATGATGAAATGATTTTAGAACAATAATCTGTCCCTCACAGGAGCAGCAGGAACATCTCCCTATAGCACTATGAGATGATTTTAGAACAATAATCTGTACCTCACAGCAGCAGCAGGAACCTCTCCCTCTAGCAGTATGAGATGATATTAGAAGAATAATCTGTCCCTCACAGGAGCAGCAGGAACCTCTCCCTATAGCACTATGAGATTATTTTAGAACAGTAATCTGTCCCTCACAGCAGCAGCAGGAACCTCTCCCTCTAGCAGTATGAGTAGATTTTAGTACAATAATCTGTGCCTCAGAGGAGCAGCGGAAACCTCTCCCTCTAGCAATATGAGATAATTTTAGAACAATAATCTGTCCCTCACAGGAGCAGCAGGAACCTCTCCCTATAGCACTATGAGATCATTTTAGAACACTAATCTGTCCCTCACAGCAGCAGCAGGAACCTCTCCCTCTAGCAATATGAGATGATATTAGAAGAATTATCTGTCCCTCACAGGAGCAGCAGGAACCTCTTCCTATAGCACTGAGATGATTTTAAAACCGCAATTTGTCCCTCACAGCAGCAGCAGGAACCTTTCCCTCTAGCAGTATGAGATGATTTTAGAACAATAATCTGTCCCTCACAGGAGCAGCAGTAAACTCTCCCTCTAGCAGTATGAGATGATTTTAGAAGAATAATCTGTCACTCACAGCAGCAGCAGGAACCTCTCCCTCTAGCAGTGTGAGATGATTTTAGAACAATAATCTGTCCCTCACAGCAGCAGCAGGAAACTCTCCCTCAAGCACTATGAGATTATTTTAGAAGGATAATCGGCCCATCATAGGAGTAGCAGGAACCTCTCCCTATAGCACTATGAGATTATTTTAGAACAATAATCTGTCCCTCACAGGAGCAGCAGGAACCTCTCACTATAGCACTATGGCATGATTTTAGAACAATAATCTGTCCCTCACAGGAACAGCAGAAGCTTCTCCCTATAGCACTGTGAGATGACTTTAGAACAATAATCTGTCCCTCACAGGAGCAGTAGGAACCTCTCCCTATAGCACTATGATGAGATGATTTTAGAACAATAATCTTTCACTCATGGGAGCAGTAGGAACCTCCCACTGTAGCACTATGATGAGATGATTTTAGAAGAATAATCTGTCCCTCCCAGGAGCAGCAGGAACCTCTCACTATAGCACTATGGTATAATTTTAGAACAATAATCTGTCCCTCGCAGGAACAGCAGGAGCTTCGCCCTATAGCACTGTGAGATGACTTTAGAACAACAATCTGTCCTTCTCAGGAGCAGCAGGGACCTCTCCCTATAGCACTATGAGATGATTTTAGAACAATAATCTTTCACTCACGGGAGCAGTAGGAACCTCCCACTGTAGCACTATGATGAGATGATTTTAGAAGAATAATCTGTCCCTCACAGGAGCAGCAGGAACCTCTCCCTATAGCAGTATGAGATGATTTTAGAACAATAATATGTCCCTCACAGGAGCAGCAGGAACCTCTTCCAATAACACTATGAGAGGATTTTAGAACAATAATCTGTCCCTCACAGGAGCAGCAGGAACCTCTCCCTATAGCACTATAAGATGATTTTAGAGCAATTATCTGTCCCTCACAGGAGCAGCAGGAAGCTCTCACTATAGCACTATGGCATGATTTTAGAACAAAAATCTGTCCCTCACAGGAACAGCAGGAGCTTCTCCCTATAGCACTGTGAGATGACTTTAGAACAATAATCTGTTCCTCACAGGAGCAGTAGGAACCTCTCCCTATAGCACTATGATGAGATGATTTTAGAACAACAATCTGTCCCTCACAGGAGCAGCAAGGACCTCTCCCTATAGCACTATGAGATGATTTTGGAACAGTAATCTGTCCCTCAATGTCCCTCACAGGAGCAGTAGGAACCTATCCCTATAGCACTCTGATGGAATGATTTTAAAACAATAATCTGTCCCTCACAGGAGCAGCAGGAACCTCTCCCTATAGCACTATGAGATGATTTTATAACACTAATCTGTCCCTCACAGCAGCAGCAGGAACCTCTCCCTCTAGCAGTATGAGATGATATTAGAAGAATAATCTGTCCCTCACAGCAGCAGCAGGAACCTCTCCCTCTAGCTGTATGAGTTGATTTTAGAACAATAATCTGTCCCTCACAGGAGCAGCATGAACCTCTCCCTCTAGCAGTATGAGATGATTTTAGAAGAATAATCTGTCCTTCACAGCAGCAGCAGAAACCTCTCCCTATAGCACTATGAGATGATTTTAGAACAGTAATCTGTCCATCACAGCAGCAGCAGGAACCTCTCCCTCTAGCAGTATGAGTTGATTTTAGAACAATAATCTGTGCCTCAGAGGAGCAGCAGAAACCTCTCCGTCTAACAGTATGAGATAATTTTAGAACAATAATCTGTCCCTCACAGGAGCAGCAGGAAACTCTCCCTGTAGCACTATTGTGAGATGATTTTAGAACAATAATCTGTCCCTCACAGGAGCAGCAGGAACCTCTCCCTATAGCACTATGAGATCATTTTAGAACACTAATCTGTCCCTCACAGCAGCAGCAGGAACCGCTCCCTCTAGCAATATGAGATGATATTAGAAGAATTATCTGTCCCTCACAGGAGCAGCAGGAACCTCTCCCTATAGCACTGAGATGATTTTAGAACCGTAATCTGTCCCTCACAGCAGCAGCAGGAACTTTTCTCTCTTGCAGTATGAGATGATTTTAGAACAATAATCTGTCCCTCACAGGAGCTGCAGGAACCTCTCCCTCTAGCAGTATGAGATGATTTTAGAAGAATAATCTGTCCCTCACAGCAGCAGCAGGAACCTCTCCCTCTAGCAGTGTGAGATGATTTTAGAACAATAATCTGTCCCTCACAGCAGCAGCAGGAAACTCTCCCTCAAGCACTATGAGATTATTTTAGAAGGATAATCGGCCCATCATAGGAGTAGCAGGAACCTCTCCCTATAGCACTATGAGATTATTTTAGAACAATAATCTGTCCCTCACAGGAGCAGCAGGAACCTCTCACTATAGCACTATGGCATGATTTTAGAACAATAATCTGTCCCTCACAGGAACAGCAGGAGCTTCTCCCTATAGCACTGTGAGATGACTTTAGAACAATAATCTGTCCCTCACAGGAGCAGTAGGAACCTCTCACTATAGCACTATGAGATGATTTTAGAACAATAATCTTTCACTCACAGGAGCAGTAGGAACCTCCCACTGTAGCACTATGATGAGATGATTTTAGAAGAATAATCTGTCCCTCACAGGAGCAGCAGGAACCTCTCCCTATGGCACTATGAGATGATTTTGAGACAATAATCTGTTCCTCACAGGAGCAGCAGGAACCTCTTCCAATAGCACTATGAGAGGATTTTAGAACAATAATCTGTCCCTCACAGCAGCAGCAGGAACCTCTCCCTATAGCACTATGAGATGATTTTAGAACACTAATCTGTCCCTCACAGGAGCAGCAGGAACATCTCCCTCTAGCAGTATGAGATGATATTAGAAGAAAAATATGTCCCTCACAGGAGCAGCAGGAACCTCTCCCTATACCACTATGAGATGATTTTAGAATAGTAATCTGTCCCTCACAGCATCAGCAGGAACCTCTCCCTCTAGCAGTATGAGATGATTTTAGAACACTAATCTGTCCCTCACAGCAGCAGTAGGAACCTCTCCCTCTAGCAGTATGAGATGATTTTAGAACAATAATCTGTCACTCACAGGAGCAGCAGGAACCTCTCCCTATAGCACTATGAGATGATTTTTGAACAATAATCTGTCCCTAACAACAGAAGCAGGAAACTTTCACTTTAGCAGTATGAGATGATGTTAAAATAATAATCTGTCCCTCGCAGGAGCAGCAGGAACCTCTCCCTATAGCACTATGATATACTTTTAGAACAATAATCTGTCCCTCACATGAGCAGCAGGGACCTCTCCCTATAGCACTATCAGATGATTTTTAGAACAATAATCTGTCCTTCACAGCACCAGCAGGAACCTCTCCCTCTAGCAGTATGAGATGATTTTAGAACAATAATCTGTCCCTCACAGGAGCAGAAGGAACCTCTTCCTATAGCACTATGAGATGATTTTAGAACAGTAATCTGTCCCTCACAGGAGCAGCAGGAACTTCTCCCTGTAGCACTATGATGAGATGATTTTAGAGTAATAATCTGTCCCATACAGGAGTAGTAGGAACCTCTCACTGTAGCACTATGAGATGATTTTAGAACAATAATCTGTCCCTCACAGGAACAGCAGGAACCTCTTCCTATTGCACTGTTATGATTTTAGAACAATATTCTGTCCATCACATGAGCAGCAGGAACCTCTCCCTGTAGCACTATGATGAGATGATTTTAGAACAATAATCTTTCACTCACAGGAGCAGTAGGAACCTCTCACTGTAGCACTATGATGAGATGATTTTAGAATAGTCTGTCCCTCACAGGAGCAGCAGGAACCTCTCCCTATAGCACTATGAGATGATTTTAGAACAATAATCTGTCCCTCACAGGATCAGCAGGAACCTCTCCCAATAACACTATGAGAGGGTTTTAGAAAAATAATCTGTCCCTCACAGGAGCAGCAGGAACCTCTCCCTATAGCACTATGAGATGATTTTAGAACACTAATCTGTCCCTCACAGCAGCAGCAGGAACATCTCCCTCTAGCAGTATGAGATGATTTCAGAAGAATAATCTGTCCCTCACAGCAGCAGCAGGAACCTCTCCCTATAGCACTATGAGATGATTTTAGAACAATAATCTGTCCCTCGCAGCAGCAGCAGGAACCTCTACCTCTAGCAGTATGAGATGATTTTAGAACAATAATCTGTCCCTCACAGGAGCAGCAGGAACCTCTCCCTATAGCACTATGAGATGATTTTAGAACAATAATCTGTCCCTAACAGCAGCAGCGGGAACCTCTCCCTTTAGCAGTATGAGATGATTTTAAAAGAATAATCTGTCTCTCACAGGAGCAGCAGGAACCTCTCCCTATAGCACTATGAGATGATTTTAGAAAAATAATCTGTCCCTTACAGGAGCAGCAGGAACCTCTCCCTCTAGCAGTATGAGATGATTTTAGAAGAATAATCTGTCCTTCACAGCAGCAGCAGGAACCTTTCTCTATAGCACTATGAGATGATTTTAGAACAGTAATCTGTCCATCACAGCAGCAGCAGGAACCTCTCCCTCTGGCAGTATGAGTTGATTTTAGAACAATAATCTTTGCTTCATAGGAGCAGCAGAAACCTCTCCCTCTAGCAGTATGAGATAATTTTAGAACAATAATCTGTCCCTCACAGGAGCAGCAGGAACCTCTCCCTGTAGCACTATGGTGAGATCATTTTAGAACACTAATCTGTCCCTCACAGCAGCAGCAGGAACCTCTCCCTCTAGCAATATGAGATGATATTAGAAGAATTATCTGTCCCTCACAGGAGCAGCAGGAACCTCTCCCTATAGCACTGAGATTATTTTAGAACCGTAATCTGTCCCTCACAGCAGCAGCAGGAACCTTTCCCTCTAGCAGTATGAGATGATTTTAGAAGAATAATCTGTCCCTCACAGGAGCAGCAGGAACCTCTCCCTCTAGCAGTATGAGATGATTTTAGAAGAATAATCTGTCCCTCACAGGAGCAGCAGGAACCTCTCCCTATAGCACTATGAGATGATTTTAGAACAATAATCTGTCCCTAACAGCAGCAGCAGGAACCTCTCCCTTTAGCAGTATGAGATGATTTTAAAAGAATAATCTGTCACTTACAGGAGCAGCAGGAACCTCTCCCTATAGCACTATGAGATGATTTTAGAAAAATAATCTGTCCCTCACAGGAGCATCAGGAATCTCTCCCTATAGCAGTATGAGATGATTTCAGAAGAATAATCGGTCCCTCACAGGAGCAGCAGAAACCTCTCCCTATAGCACTATGATATAATTTTAGAACAATAATCTGTCCCTCACATGAGCAGCAGGAACCACTCCCTATAGCACTCTGAAATGATTTTTAGAACAATAATCTGTCCTTCACAGCAGCAGCAGGAACCTCTCCCTCTAGCAGTATGAGATGATTTTAGAATAATAATCTGTCCCTCACAGGAGCAGAAGGAACCTCTTCCTATAGCACTATGAGATGATTTTAGAACAGTAATCTGTCCCTCACTGGAGCAGCATTAACTTCTCCCTTTAGCACTATGATGAGATGATTTTAGAACAATAATCTGTCCCATACTGGAGTAGCAGGAACCTCTCACTGTAGCACTATGATGAAATGATTTTAGAACAATAATCTGTCCCTCACAGGAGCAGCAGGAACATCTCCCTATAGCACTATGAGATGATTTTAGAACACTAATCTGTCCCTCAAAGCAGCAGCAGGAACCTCTCCCTCTAGCAGTATGAGATGATATTAGATGAATAATCTGTCCCTCACAGGAGCAGCAGGAACCTCTCCCTATAGCACTATGAGCTTATTTTAGAACAGTAATCTGTCCCTCACAGCAGCAGCAGGAACCTCTCCCTCTAGCAGTATGAGATGATTTTAGAACAATAATCTGTCCCTCACAGCAGCAGCAGGAAACTTTCCCTCAAGCACTATGAGATTATTTTAGAAGGATAATTGGCCCATCATAGGAGTAGCAGGAATCTCTCCCTATAGCACTATGAGATTATTTTAGAACAATAATCTGTCCCTCACAGGAGCAGCAGGAACCTCTCACTATAGCAGTATGGCATGATTTTAGAACAATAATCTGTCCCTCACGGGAACAGCAGGAGCTTCTCCCTATAGCACTGTGAGATGACTTTAGAACAATAATCTGTCCCTCACAGGAGCAGTAGGAACCTCTCCCTATAGCACTATGATGAGATGATTTAAGAACAACAATCTGTCCCTCACAGGAGCAGCAGGGACCTCTCCCTATAGCACTATGAGATGATTTTAGAACAATAATCTGTCCCTCACAGGAGCAGCAGGAACCTCTCCCTATAGCACTATGAGATGATTTTAGAACAATAATCTGCCCCTTACCGCAGCAGCAGGAACCTCTCCCTCTAGCAGTATGAGATGATTTTAAAACATTAATCTGTCACTCACAGGAGCTGCAAAAGCCTCTCCCTATAGCACTGTGAGATGATTTTAGAACAATAATCTGTCCCTCACAGCAGCCGTAGGAACCTCTCCCTATAGGACTATGATGAGATTATTTTTTTTTTTTTTTTTTGTTCCACTTCAGTCTTTCGCCAGATATAAATGATTTCATTCTGATTTTATCATCCCAGTTCTGGCTACTTCACATCATTGTGGCAATAAATTAAATTTCCATTTATTTTTATCCCTTACCATACTTCATTCATCTTTCATTCCGCCCTCTACCTGCCCCTTTCTTATACCTTTTATTAAACAATATCAAAATTTAAAAATCATCAGGTAGAGAGAGCCACCCTCCCCTTTCTTTCAACTAATTCATTCACCCACCTTCAGACAGAACACACCTCACCTACCCTATGATTTTAGTTTTATTTGGTTTTCCACTTGTTTTATTGCAACCTGTCGTCCCATTTATTTGCTCCCTGCTATTTCTCTTATCCAGGGGCTCCATCTGTCATAGTGCTGTTTATTATTGCCTCTCTTTCTCAATATATGTTCCTCGTTTTTCACCGTTCTATCCACATCCTTGACCCATTCTTTAAACTGTGGGGGATTTGTTGTCGCCCAATGTTTTGCAATTATCTTTCGTGCAATAAATAAGCACCTTATTATTGGAATTTGTTTTTTAAGTGGCATCTGATCTTTTGCTAGATATCCCAGTATACATGTCGTTGGATTCTTCCCTAGCTTGGTCTCAAATACTTTATTTATTGTCTCTAGGATTTCTGTCCAATATCTGCGTAGTTTTGGGCACCTCCACATCATGTGTATTAGATTACTACTCTCCTCACCACATCTTGGGCATCTTGAGTCTGGTCTATACCCAAATCTAAACATTCGCACAGGTGTATGGTATGCCCTATGTATTAGCATCAGATGTGACACCCTTTGAGATGGAGACATAGACACCGCCGGGCACATTTCTAATATTCTCATCCATTGTTCCTGAGTAATTCCTCCTACGTCCCTGTCCCATTTCTCCCTACACTTTAATTACTGAGTTTCGTTCATGGCTGCCACGCGCAGCTCACTATATATTTCTGATATAATACCTTTTGCCTGATTTTCTTTCATTAATTTTTCCATTTTGTTTAATTCACACCATTCTGGGGTCCCGTTACAAAACTGTCTCTCTAAAGCATGTCTTAATTGCAGATACGTAAAGAATGATTTGTTGGTTAGGCCATATTCTTCTCTCAGTTCTTGAAATGTTTTAATTTTATCTTTCTTATATAACTGGGTTAATCTTAGCACTCCCTGGTTCTCCCATTCCTTATTGCGTTCTACTCTTAATGTTTCCTGGATGTTATTGTTATCCCATATTGGAGAGTATATTGTGTACCCTTTAAGTCCCAATGTTCTCTTTATTTCTTCCCATGTCCTTATAATTAGCTTATATGTAGGGATCTTACTGATGTTTTGTCCTGCCTCCAATACTTTGATGCCTAAGCTGTGTTTAGTTTGGTTCTCTATTAGCTTCATGTTTATGTCTCCTCCTCCTACCACTTGGCAGCCTCTCAGGTGTACTGCCTGTGTTGCCAAGAAGTAGTGCCATGGATGCGGGACAGCTAATCCACCTTTACCTCCTGGGCGCTGCAGCACCCGCAATCCTATCCTGGCTTGTCTTCCTTTCCAAATTAATTCTCTAAATATTGTTTCCACCTTCCGAAACCAACCTTTAGCTATCCACACCGGCGTGTTCTGCATTACGTAATTTAATTGGGGGAGCCATATCATTTTGATTAAATTACATCGGCCCGCCACAGAGAGCGGCAGTCGTCTCCATACCCGACTTTTCTCCTTAAATTTCTTTATTAATTCCTCTAGATTGTCTTTGGTGTATTGTTTTGGGTTTTTAGTTATGGTTATTCCTAAGTATTTAATTTTATCAGTCTGCTGTACCTTCGGATACCCTTTGCTACCTCTGGGCCTGCCTTTGTCAATTAACATTAGGTTTGACTTTCCCCAGTTTATCCGAAGACCCGAGCTTTTCCCAAACCTTTCGGTCAGCTCTAAGACTGCTTCTAAGGTGTTCTGTGTGTCGCCTAGAAAAATTAAGAGGTCGTCTGCGTATAATGCGACTTTATCCTCGCCGTGTTTTCTTTGGAATCCCCTTATATCCCCTGAAGCCCGGATGGCTATAGCAAGGGGTTCTATCACCAATGCGAACAGCATTGGCGACAGAGGACACCCCTGCCTCGTCCCACGTGCCAGTGTAAATGCTTCTGATATTTGATTTTTTGTTTTCACTCTTGCTCTTGGCCTTGCATAAAGCATTTTCATCCACCCCATGAACTGTGGGCCTACACCAAACTCATCCAGCACCAGCCATAAATATCGCCATTCCACTGTATCGAATGCCTTGTTTATATCAAGTGCTAATATGGCTCTAGAGCCTTCATTGAGAGTTGGTATTTGCATATTCAAGTACGCTCTTCTGATGTTAGTTTGGGTGGTTCGTCCTGGCATAAAGCCAAATTGATCTGGATGTATGTATTTTGTAATTATTCAACCTAATCTGGCTGCCAGTACGCCAGCCAAAATTTTTACATCAGCGCCTAGCAGGGAGATTGGCCTGTAAGATGTTAAATTCTGTTGGTCCGTGTCCTTTTTGGGAAAGACAATAATTGTTGATTCCTGCATTGACTCTGGCAGACCCCCTTTTTCTTTCGCTGCATTTAATACTTTCAGTAGCAGCGGGACCAGGGTCTCGTCGTATTTCTTATATACTTCTATTGGTAGACCGCCTGGTCCCAGCGCTTTCCTATTTGACATTTTTTTAATTATTTCCCTTATCTCCCGTTCAGTCAATGGGGCCTCCAGACTTTCCCTATCTTCTACTGAGAGGCGCGGGACCTCCAGCCCACGCAGGAAAGTCCCGCGTCTCCCGGTTCACATTTTGTCCCTGGGAGTTATATAGGTTTTCGTAGAATTTCTTAAATTCCATATTTATCTCTTGACCTTCCGTTATCAATCTATCCCCTGCTGTCTTTATAGTTGTTATATTGTTTACTTGATTATTGCTCTTTGTCAGGATCGCTAATAGGTGCCCTACACTTTCCCCCTCCTCGAAGAAATCCCTTTGCTTAGACCTGCGTCTGTTTTCTGCGTTATCTATCTGGAGCTGCCTATATTTCTCTTGTTCTTCTACCCACGCTAGACGCTTCTCTTCTGAAGGTTCCTTTATATAGGCTTTTTCTGTTTCTACAACTCTATGCCTAGCCTGTTTTTCCCCTTCCCTAATCTGTTTCTTATGTTTAGCTATTTCTTGAATCATTATACCCCTTATATAGGCTTTAAGGGAGTCCCATACTATTCCCAGATTTGCTGTCCCCTCATTTCTACTAATAAATTCTTTTATCTGCTCACCTATCTCCTCTGGGTTTCTTGTTGTTTCTAGCCAGTAAGGATTCAGCTTCCACCCTCCACTGCCCTGGTTTCTCTCACATTTGAACCCAACTACCAGTGGTGAATGGTCCGAAATCCCTCTGGCCATATAGGAAGTACTGCGAAGTTGATCCACCATTTGGTCATTCCCAAGGGCCATATCGATCCTTGACAAAGAGCCGTAAGTCCTTGAGAAGCACGAGAACTGCTGTTCAGCAGGATGCCTTATCCGCCAAAGGTCTTTCCAATCCATTTCACCTATTATCTGGGCTAGTATATTTTTTCTTTAGGATTGGCCTTTTTTTTACTTGGGTATCTATCTAGCTTTTCGCTCATTACTCCATTAAAGTCCCCCACCACCAGTATTGGAACCCCGGGTTTATCCACAACAAATGCAATCAGTTTGTATAGAACATCGGGTTTGAAGGGTGGCAGAATATATACATTAGCTAATATACATTCTCTTCCTTCTATCCCACAATGAAGAAAAATATATCTGCCCTGATTATCTATCTTTACTGTTTTACATATAAATCCTACCCCAGATTTAACCATTACACTCACACCCCGTGAGTAGGAGGTGTAGGTTGAATGGTATCGCTGTTGATATCGCCCGCCTGCCAAAAATCTAGTTGTTTCTTCTACTAGATGTGTCTCTTGAAAACATACTATTGCTGTATCATATTGCTTAATTGATGCCAGAACTGCTCCTCTTTTTTTCTTGTCGTTTAGCCCTCTTACATTCCAGGAACATACTCGCCATTCTTTAGCTTGCATATAGTCTACCTATTTTTTTTATACCACCTATTCGTGATTGCCCATATTTTAGTGTATTTAACCCTACCTGTATTAATTAACTCGTGATTATTGTGTGGTGGACTCTTAATCTCTTTCTGTCTCGTGCTCTTTTTTTGATTCGTGTTTTCCTTTTGGGTGTCCCTCGTTTCCTCTTGCTTCCTTATCATCATTACATTAATTCTTCTCACACTTGCTGCCTCTACCCGCGTTCCGGGATGGGCATACCTCATCACACACTCACGACCCCTTCTGGGTCCAACCATTGGGCTTTTTTTGTGACCAAACCTACTCTCTTTCCCATTTCCCCCTCCCGCACCCATTCCTCCCCCTTTCCATCTCCCACCCCCCCCCTTCTCTCTGCATACGTGTTCTACTCCACTCCACCATATCCCACAGTCAAAACCCTATTTACGTGCAGCTTCCCATATTCTTCCTCCCCTTATTTACAATATAAGGATAAACTATGATGTTTTGACGCAGCAGTCTGCCTCCATTGTTGGCTTTTCTTAAGTCCCACCTGTTTTCTGGTGTCTCTCCTTGTTCTTCTCCAGCCAGTCCTGCGCTTCTTCTGTTGAATTAAAGAACACGGTTTCTCCACTGGCCACTATTCGCAGTCTAGCCGGACAGAGCATGGCGTATGTAATTTTTAGCTCTTGGAGCCTTTTCTTTATTTCCACAAATTTTGCTCGTTTCTTTTGTCTTTCTGGGGAGTAGTCCGCATATATTGAAATCCTATTACTGTTGTACATTAGGGACCCTTTTTCCCTTGCCCTCCGCAGGATCATCTCCTTATCTCTGAAGAACAGGATTTTTATCAGCAGTGATCTGGGGTTTCCCCCTGGTGGTGGGGGCCTAAATGGCACCCGATGGGCTCTTTCTATTGCGAAGAATGGAGAAAACGTTTCCTTCCCGAAGTTTTTGACTAGCCATTTTTCGATGAACTCTATAGGGTTCGGTCCTTCGCTTCTTTCAGGAAATCTTCTATTTTATTTATATATGGATTAATTTTTTCAGTCAGGCGTGGGATTTCTTTTTTTATTGGGCTCAGGTCGTCCTCTATTTGGCTGATCCTTGCCTCCATTTCCGTTATTTTTTCACGTGTCTTTTGAGCATCATGTCTTATCAGGCGGATTTCTTCTTTGAGATTTTTCAGTTGTTCATTCAGCCCCTGTACCATTTCTTTACAGGAGTACTTCTCGCATAGTTGGTTCTGTCTCTTCTACCACCTTTTCCTCTATAATTGTTTGTGACAGTTCCAATTTTGAATCTGCCTTTGTCCACTTTACTTGGCTTTTTCGGGCCGTCGTCCCGCCTGTTGTGTTTTTAGTTTGCGCGGAGGGAGTCGCCCCTCCTTTTATGGGGGATTGGGCTGGTTTTTCCTGGGTGTTGGCGGCCTGGTTAATTTTTTCTTTTGCTTTATCCTTTACCATACTTTAATATGGTGTTATGGTGCTAAGTTAATTTCCCGGCGGAAGTTTTTCTCCTCTTCCTCCTCTTCTTCCGCCTCTGCACAGTGCCCAGTCTGTTTTTAAAAAAAAAAAATTTTTTTTTTTTTTTTTTTTTTTTGGTTTATGGTTTTGAAAGCATAATCGGGAAGTCCTCTCACTGTTCCCCTTTTTGCTGTCTGTTTGCCCTCTATCTGGGCCGACCTATGGGTTTTAGCTGTGGGAGTATTACCACTAGTCTTGGCAGAGTTTTTTTTTTTTTGGGGAGATACTTCGGCGCACACACGCCTTTATCGCAAGCGAACACCGCTTATGGACCTATCCGGCTAATGCACCTCCGGTGACCCGTGTCTCGTAAGGGCACAGGTATCTTCGAGGCTTGCAAACCAAAGCACCCCTGCGTAGAAGCAGAAGTGTCCACCCTGTTTCAATATAGGGTATCTATCAAACAGTTAACGTTTCAGATTACTTAGATTCAATATACACAGTAGAGTAGAGAGTAGAGAGTAGAGAGACAAATGAAAGAAGGGAACTGCATAGACAGGATAAC
>BLSH010334249.1:28961-51185 GCA_018402905.1 Glandirana rugosa | reverse complement strand
CACTCCCTGTCTAATAACAAGATTTTAGTAAAGAAGTATCACGTTATCCCTCTCCAAGGACGACGATGGCACTCCCCTCACGGTAGCAGCAGGAACCTCTCCCTATTGCACTATGAAGAAATGATTTTAGAACAATAATCTGTCCCTCACATGAGCAACAGGAACCGCTCCCTATAGCACTATGAGAGGATTTTTAGTACAATAATCTGTCCCTCACAGCAGCAGCTGGAACCTCTCCCTCTAGCAGTATGAGATGATTTTAGAAGAATAATCTGTCCCTCACAGGAGCAGAAGGAACCCCTTCCTATAGCACTATGAGATGATTTTAGAGTAGTAATATGTCCCTCACAGGAGCAGCAGGAGCTTCTCCCTGTAGCACTATGATGAGGTGATTTTAGAACAATAATCTGTCCCTCACGGTAGCAGCAGGAACCTCTCCCTATTGCACTATGAAGAAATGATTTTAGAACAATAATCTGTCCCTCACAGGAGCAGCAGGAACCTCTCCCTATAGCACTATGAGATTATTTTAGAACACTAATCTGTCCTTCACAGCAGCAGCAGGAACCTTTCCCTCTAGCAGTATGAAATGATATTAGAAGAATAATCTGTCCCTCACAGGAGCCACAGGAACCTCTCCCTATAGCATTATGAGATGATTTTAGAACCATAATCTGTCCCTCGCAGCCGCAGCAGGAACCTCTCCCTCTAACAGTATGGGATGATTTTAGAACAATAATCTGTCCCTCACAGGAGCAGCAGGAACCTCTCCCTCTAGCAGTATGAGATGATTTTAGAAGAAAAATCTGTCCCTCACAGCAGCAGCAGGAACCTCTCCCTATAGCACTATGAGATGATTTTAGAACAATAATCTGTCCCACACAGCAGCAGCAGGAACCTCTCCCTTTAGCACTATGAGATGATTTTAGAACAATAATCTGTCCCTCACAGCAGCAGGAACCTCTCCCTCTAACACTATGAGATTATTTTAGAAGGATAATCGGCCCATCATAGGAGCAGCAGGGACCTCTCCCTATAGCACTATGAGATGATTTTAGAACAATAATCTGTCCCTCACAGGAGCAGCAGGAACCTCTCCCTATAGCACTATGAGATGATTTTAGAACAATAATCTGTCCCTTACAGCAGCAGCAGGAACCTCTACCTCTAGCAGTATGAGATGATTTTAGAACAATAATCTGTCCCTCACAGGAGCAGCAGGGACCTCTCCCTATAGCACTATGAGATGATTTTAGAACAATAATCTGTCCCTCACAGCACCAGTAAACTGTACCCAGTTCAGTATCAGATGGTTTTAGAACGCTAATCTTTCGCCTCACAGCACCACCAATAACCTGTCTGTAATGCAGGATGAGCTGATATTAGATCGGTAATCTATCCCTCACAGCACTAGTAAACTGTACCTAATCCAGTATCAGATGGTTTTAGAATGCTAAGCTTTCCCCTCACAGCACCGCCAGGAACCTGTCTGTAATGCAGGATGAGATCATATTAGATCGGTAATCTATGCCTCACAGCGCCGGCAGCATGCTCTCCCTACACTAGCCTGAGACGATGTGACACGCGGCATATGTAACTCCCATTAGTAGGCATGGCTGTGATGGCTTCTAAGGGCAAACTAGTAAAACGCTTGTTGATTGGCTGCCATGCAGCTATAGAAAAGGCGCGAAAAATAGCTGAATACCTTACCCGGACTTTTTTTAAATGTCCGGGTTCTGGGCGCGGAGCCTGTCCTGGTGCCATGCTCGCAGAGGTACTCATTGATGGCCCTTTGCTGTGCGTGCAGCCGCTGCAGCATTGCCAATGTTGAATTCCACCTGATGGGCATGTCACAAATGAGGCGGTTGTTGGGCAGGTTGAATTCCTGCTGGATGTCAGCCAGCCGGGCACTGGCATTGTATGAACGCCGGAAATAACCACAGACTATTCTGGCCTGCCTCAGGATATCTGATAAGCCTGGGTACCTGGTCAAGAAACACTGCACCACCAAATTCAAGATGTGTGCCAAGCATGGAACATATGTCAATTGTCCCAGTCGGAGGGCAGAGAGAAGGTTGGTGCCATTGTCGCATACAACCATTCCTGGCTCAAGCTGACGTGGCGTCAACCACCTCCGAGCCTGCACCCGCAGGGCTGAAAGAATCTCTTCCCCAGTGTGGCTCCTGGCCCCCAGACAGACAAACTCAAGCACCGCATCTTTTAGCCTGACTGCTTGCATAGCCCCTTGAATGCTTAGGAAGCACTGCAAATTCAGAGGACAATTCTGCAGAAGAGGCCACAGAGGTAGAAGAAGAGGAGGGGGTGGAGGAGGTGGATGTGGAAAAATCACCACCAGCTTTTTGGAGGCATGGTGGCGGAACTATTTCCAAAACTGAACCCTGTCCTGCATCCTTTCCAGGTGCCAGCAGAGTTACCCAGTGCGCCGTGAAGGAAAGGTAACATCCCTGAACGTGCCTGCTGGACCATGAGTCAGTGGTAATATGAACCCTGCTGCTGGCCGCACTGTTCAACGAGGCCAAAACATTGCCTTCCATACGACGGTAGAGAGCTGTAATGGCCTTACGTGAAAATAAATATATTTTGGGAACCTGCCACTGTGGAACAGCACATTCCACAAATTCACAAAAGGGGGCAGAGTTTACCAGGTGAAAAGGCAGCAGTTGGAGTGTTAGCAATTTGGCCAAGCTAGCATTAAGACACTGAGCATGTGGATGGCTGGGACAGTATTTCTTTTTACGGTTCAGCAACTGGGGTAGGGATATTTGCCTGCTAAATTCACCTGGTGGTGTACTGCTAGCAGATTGGCTGCAAGTACTAGTTGTGGCACGCATTGCTACACCTTCATTCCTCTCAGTGCAGGTTTTGGAGAGGACTGCAGGCATAGTAGGGGTTGAGATCCCAGATGAGGAGCAAGGAGGAGTCCGCCTTGTTTTCTGGTGTGGGTTCTTCAGGTACCCTTGCCAACGGACTGCATGGCTGGTCGTCATATGTCTTATCAAGACAGTAGTGCTCAAGCGGCTGGAGTCCTGGCCATGCTTGACCCGCTTCAGACATAGATTGCAAATGGCAAAGGTGCGATCTACTGCACATGTGCTGAAAAATGCCCACACCAAAGAAATTTGTGAAGTTGGCGGGGAGGCAGCAGCGCCCTGCACCTGTGGAGCTCTGTGGGCTGATGCAATTGGGTGGCTGCCCTTAAGCTGGCCCCTGGAGGACATCCTGCCTTGTTGCAGTTGGGTCTCCTCCTCCTCACTTTCCTCCTCTCAGGCACCCAAGTACAGTCCGTGTCCTCATTATCCCCTCCCTCTTCATCACTGGAGCAAACTTGGCAGTATGCTGCAGCTTGGGGAACATGACTGCTAGTTTCTTGTCCTTTTGCGGCACCCATCTTTAGGCTCATACTACTCCCTTCCTCAACCTGGGAACCAACATCGGAGCCTTCAAACTGCTGCACATCCTCCATGAGCATGTAACCGACACTATGGTCGAACAACTCAGGTAACTCCTCAGTGCATGATGGTGGGGCTACAGAAGGAGTAACTGTGGACAAGGATCCAATGGAATAGGTCGCTTTGCCAGATGCATTGGAAGGCAAACTTGTACGAGCCTGAGTGACAGTGGATGAGGAGGATTGATTACTGCAAAATGCACTGATATATAGTGTACACTCAATATGATATGTGTATATCTGTATACACTAGACTGTATATATTTGAAGACAACACGTCAAGTAGTGTGCTATATACCATACACCCCCAAATGCACCGATATATATAGTGTACACTCAATACGCTCTGTGTATACCTGTATACACTAGTCTATATATATTTTAATACACCACGTCAAGTGTACTATATACCTTATGTACAGATATATTGTGCAAACTCAATACGCTGTGTGTATATATATATATATACCAAGCTGTATATACTTTAATACACCATGTCAAGTGTACTATATATGTATGTACAGAGTACACTGTTATATAGTACACTGTGCGTATATATATATAAATATATATATATATATATATATATATATATATATATATACTAGACTGTATATATGTAGCTATCTATATATATAGATATATATCTATATATATATATATTTTTTTTTTTTTCCCTACACTAACCTGCCTGCACTAACTGACAGATATATTTTCAATTTCTAACTATCTATCTAGTTAGCTATGTATTTTTTGGATTTTTTTTTCTTTTTTTTAACAATTTTTTAAAGCTAGACTAAATTAAACTGCCTGTATTCAGGAACCTATGCTCTCTTTCTAACAACGCCGACACACTACATTGAGGCTGCTGTGCAGTGATTGGCTAAAGGCACCCTGCCTTTAGCCAATCAAAGCTCTCACAGCAGGCTGCCCGCTGATTTACCAAAGCATGCAGGTCATGTGCATGCTTTGGCCAATCAGCGGGCGGCATTCCGCCGCCATTTGAAAACATTATGGGGCGCGCGAAGTTGCTGCGAATGCCCCATAATGTTCAGATTTTCCCGAACAAACAAACAGCAGATGTTCTGGTCAAACTCACATTCGACCCAAACATAATGCCCATGTCTAATAATCATGCTGTCTAATCAGCATCTTGATATGCTACACCTGTGAGGGGAATGGATTACCTCAGCAAAGGAGAAGTGATCACTAGCACAGATTTAGACAGATTTGTGAACAATATTTGAGAGAAATAGTCATTTTGTGTACATAGAAAAAGTCTTTAGTTCAGGTCATGATATATAGGGGCAAACACAAAAGTGTTGCGTTTATAATTTTTGCTCAGGGTATATACTGTATATACAGTGTAATATATATATATATATATACATTGCATTTAGTGTAGGCTATATATACAGTGCATGCCAGGACCTTCAGGTCTGGTATGGGTTTTTAAGGGGAACCCCACACCAAAATTTAAAAAAAAATGGCATGGGGGGCCCCCCAAAATCCTTACCAGGCCCTTCAGGTCTGGTATGCATTTTAAGTGGAACTCGCACCAACACCCCCATCCTAAACCATACCAGGCCACATGCCCTCAACAGGGTGAGGGTGCTTTGGGGTCCCCCAAAGCATCCATGCATCCATGCTCCGCCATCCATCTGTGCTCACCCATGCATGCGTGCTTACACATGCATCCGTGCTCAGCCATGCATCCGTGCTCCGCCATCCATCTGTGCTCGCTCATGCATCCGTGCTCACCCATCCATACATGCTAACCCATGCATCCATGCTCAGCCATCCATCCGTGCTCAGCCATGCATCCGTACTCAGTCATCCCCATCCATGGCTTATCCACCCCCATTCATGCTCATTTATGCCTCATTCATGCTCATCCATACCACATCAGTTCTCATCCGTGACACATCCATGCCACTACAGTGCCCATCCGTGTCACTACAGCACCCATCAGTGCCACTATAGTGCCTCACAATAGTGTAATAGGTAGTCAAATTAGATTTGAAATGTATGCCCCTAGAACTCCTGATGGTGCTCCCTGCATGTTGGGCCTCTGTATGTGGCCAGGCTGTGTAAAAATGTCACACATGTGGTACCATACTCGGAAGGAGTAGAAGAATATATTTTGGGGTGTAATTTTTGCTAGGTACATGCTGTGTGTTAGAAATATTGTATAAATTGACAACTTTGTGTAAAAGAAAAAAATGTGTTTTCATCTTTCCACATTTTTCAAAAACTTGTGGAAAAAATGACATGTTCAAAAGACTCATCATGCCTCCTAGAATATACAGTGGGGTGTTTACTTTCCGAAATGGGGTCTTTTTTTGGGCGATTCCATTGTCCTGGTACTCCAGGACCATCAAAAGTGCAAGAGGTAGTCAGGAAATGATATGTGTAATTTATGTCCCTAGAACAACTAATGGTGCCCCCTGCATGTTGGGCCTCTGTTTGTGGCCAAGCTGTGTAAACGTCTCACACATGTGGTATTGCCATACTCAGTAGTAGTAGAATGTATTTTGGGGTGTAAGTTGTGCTATGCATATACTGGGTGTGAGAAATAACCTGTTAATATGACAATTTTGTGGGAAAAAAATGAAAAAAAATCTTAATTTTGAAAAGAATTGTGGGAAAAATTACAACTTCAAAAAACTTGCCATACCTCTTACTAAATATTTTGGACTGTCTACTTTCCAAAAAGGGGTCATTTAGGGAGTATTTGTACTTTCCAGGGAGTATTTGTACTTTCCTGGCTTGTTAGGGTCTCAAGAAATGAGGCTGTCGGTACATCATGTGTGATCAATTTTCAGTGATTGACACCATGGATTGTAGACTCTATAACTTTCACAAAGACCAAATAATATCCACTTATTTGGGTTATTTTTACCAAAGATATGTATCAGTATAAATTTTGGTCAAATGTATGAAGAAAAATGTTTACAAAATTTTCGGTCTTTTTCCATTTATAGCGCAAAAAATAAAAACCACAATGGTGATTAAATACCATCAAAAGAAACCTCTATTTGTGTGAAAAAGGGACAAAAACGTCATATGTACAGTGTAGTAGTAATTGTCCTTCAAAATGTGAGAGCACTGAAAGCTGAAAATTGGTCTGGTTAGGAAGGAGGTTTAAGTGCCCAGTGGTCAAGTGGTTAATAAACTTGTCCCAAACTGTCTCCTGTGGTTTTTACTTTTTTGACACTTTTTGGTGAATGGGTAGGGGTACAGTGTACCCGATACCCATTCACATAGGGGGGAGGGGTCGGGAACTGGGCCCCCTTGTAAAAGGAGGCTTCCAGAGTCCGATAAGCCCCCCCTCCCGCAGACCCCAACAACCACAGCCCAGGGTAATGCAATTTGTTTCGGTCTGAATCTAAATTTGGACACATTTTTGGTTACTCGGATGTATCCAAATATCCAAATTACTTATTAATGATTAATTAATTAATGATTTTAGTTGAAATTCATTTAGTTTCATTTTATTTCTTCTTTTTCCGCCATGAAGCCAGCCAGTGGGTTTCCCTGCTGACAGCTAAATGTAAACAGAATTGACGCCAAATTCAGAAAAAAAAAACGGCGTAGGATCACCCCCCTATACATACCAGGCCCTTCGGGTCTGATATGGATTTTAAGGGGAACCCCACGCCAAAATTAAGAAAAAGAATGGCTTGGGGTTTTTCGTTTTTAAACTGGCATTTACTTTGTTTACCTTCTGCTGTCAGCGAGGAATCCTGCTGACAGCAGATTAATCATGGTTGTTAAGGAGGCCAGTGGCCGCCCACTCCTTAACAACCAGCAGTTCTGACTTCTGAATATACAAAAGGAATGCCCAAGATACAAAACATATTCTGAAAATGAATTGGTCCAATATTGTGTCAATGGACCAATTCGTTTTTTTTAAATTGTTTTGTATTTTTAGCATTGGTTATTCAGAATAGCATTAACATTAAAAAAAAAAAAACTGTGTGGGGTCCCCCCCAACCCATACCAGGCCTTTGAGATCTGGTATGTATTTTGTAGACGGAACCCCACGCCAAAATGTTTTTTAAAAATTGCATGGGGTCCCACCCAAAATCCATACCAGACCCACAGCCCGGCAGGCCAGAAAAGGGGAAGGGACGAGCGAGCACCCCCCTTCCTCAACCATGCCAGATCAAATGCTTTCAACATGGGGGTGCTTTGGGGCAGGGGGGCTCTCTTCCCCACAACCCTGGCCTGGTGGTTGGAAGCCCCCTTTAACAGCTCACTTCCTCATAGAATGTTAAAAGATTGGTCTGGGAAGAACGGTCTTTCAGAAATTCAATCCACAAAGGGTTAAAAGTCTATATCAAGACATCCATAAATGAACCAATCCATCTAAAGAAGGCTCACTCTGTAGGCAGCTCAGTATAAAGCCTCATACACGCGATCCGATTATTGTACAACCGCATGTCCAACTTTTGTCCAAATTGGCTGTCCATGGTTTTGTCTAGCGTACTGACGGTAGTCAAGTAATCGTCTAACAAAGCCAAATGTAGTGATGTGTTACGAGTAGACTTGAGCGGACACCTGGATGTTCGGGTTCGGCCGAACTTCGTGAAAAAGTTTGAGTTCGGCCCCGAACTTGACCCCGAACCTCATTGAAGTCAATGGTGACCCAAACTTTTGGGCACTAAAATGGCTCTAAAAAAGTCCTGGAAAGGGCTAGAGGGCTGCAAAATGAAGCAAAATTGGGGTAAGAGTAGGACAAGTGCCCTGCAAACAGATGTGGATAGGGAAATAACTTAAAATCACATAAAAAAAATAAAAATGGAGGAGTAGGAGGTTGAGGAGGCGGTGACCATGGCAGTGTAGGTGGAAGTGGCGGTAGAGGAGATAGCCAACACTGTTTTTTGTTTGTTTAGTTTCTTTTTTCTAATTGGGGTAGCCCCCAAAATATTGCGACATATTAAAAAAAAAAAAAGATCACTATCTGCAGACAAACCCAGAGATGTTCTAGCAGGGGTTCACTTTTTCAATATAAAATGTACCATGGTTTATTTTTCATGTTTCTCCTGCTACAAATTCCAATAAAGACTTACAGTCAGGTCCATAAATATTGGGACATCGACACAAGTCTAATCTTTTTGGCTCTATACACCACCACAATGGATTTGAAATGAAACAAACAAGATGTGCTTTAACTGTAGACTTCCAGCTTTAGTTTGGGGGTATTTACATCTAAATCAGGTGAACGGTGTAGGAATTACAACAGTTTGTATATGTGCCTCACACTTTTTAAGGGACCAAAAGTAATGGGGCAGATTAACAATCATAAATCAAACTGTCACTTTTTAATACTTGGTTGCAAATCCTTTGCAGTTAATTACAGCCTGAAGTCTGGAACGCATAGACATCACCAGACGCTGGGTTTCATCCCTGCTGATGCTCTGCCAGGTCTCTACTGCAACTTTCTTCAGTTCCTGCTTGTTCTTGGGGCATTTTCCCTTCAGTTTTGTCTTCAGCAAGTGAAATGCATGCTCAATCGGATTCAGGTCAGGTGATTGACTTGGCCATTGCATAACATTCCACTTCTTTCCCTTAAAAAACTCTTTGGTTGCTTTCGCAGTATGCTTCGGGTCATTGTCCATCTGCACTGTGAAGTGCCGTCCAATGAGCTCTGCAGCATTTGGCTGAATATGAGCAGATAATATTGCCCGAAACACTTCAGAATTCATCCTGCTGCTTTTGTCAGCAGTCACATCATCAATAAATACAAGAGAACCAGTTCCATTGGCACCCATACATGCCTACGCCATGACACTACCACCACCATGCTTCACTGATGAGGTGGTATGCTTTGGATCATGAGCAGTTCCTTTCCTTCTCCATGCTCATCTCTTCCCATCACTCTGGTACAAGTTGATCTTGGTCTCATCTGTCCATAGGATGTTGTTCCAGAACTGTGAAGGCTTTTTTAGATGCTGTTTGGCAAACTCTAATCTGGCCTTCCTCTTTTTGAGACTCACCAATGGTTTACATCTTACATCAACCCTCTGTATTCACTCTGGTGAAGTCTTCTCTTGATTGTTGACCTTGACACACATACACCTCTTGGAGAGTGTTCTTGATCTGGCCAACTGCTGTGAAGGGTGTTTTCTTCACCAGGGAAAGAATTCTTCGGTCATCCACCACAGTTGTTTTCCGTGGTCTTCTGGGTCTTTTGGTGTTGCTGAGCTCACCGGTGCGTTCTTTCTTTTTAAGGATGTTCCAAACAGTTAATTTGGCCACACCTAATGTTTTTGCTATCTCTCTGATGGGTTTGTTTTGTTTTTTCAGCCTAATAATGGCTTACTTCACTGATAGTGACAGCTCTTTTGATCTCATATTGAGAGTTGACAGCAACAGATTCCAAATGCAAATAGCACACTTGAAATTAACTCTGGACCTTTTATCTTCTTGTAAATGGGATAATGAGGGAATAACACACACCTGGCCATGGAACAACTGAGCAGCCAATTGTCCCATTACTTTTGTCCCTTAAAAAGTGGGAGGCACATATACAAACTGTTGTAATTCCTACACCGTTCACCTGATTTGGATGTAAATACCCTCAAATTAAAGCTGAAAGTCTGCAGTTAAAGCACATCTTGTTTGTTTCATTTCAAATCCATTGTGGTCGTGTATAGAGCCAAAAAGATTAGAATTGTGTAGATGTCCCAATATTTATGAACCTGACTGTATGTTCTATAAAAAAAAAAAAAGAATAAGTTCACTTAAGTATACCAATGGCTGTGTGAGGCCGGTATAAATGTCTATTCTGCACAAGGTACAGACAAGTCTTGTGGGATCCGGGTGGGAGACAATGTGAAGGAGCTGGAGGCATTGTTAGCCACCCAATCTACTATCGTCTGTACTTGTTCTGGCCTCACCATTCGTTGGGCGGCATTAGGGCCTGCCATATAACATTGAAGGTTCTGTCGGCTACTCTCACCTGAGAAAAGTGTTTCACTTGTGTGTGTAGCTGGCACAGATCGACCACATCCTCTCCTTGCAACAGGAGCTTCACCAACACCACCAACACCAGCAGCACCACGACCACGTCCCTTATTTGACGCTCTCCTCATTCTGGACGCAAATGTACTATTTAGCACAAATTTATATTATTTTTTAAACCGGCAATGTAGACGCACTTTTTAATTTTGTGCAAGAAATGCACAGCAAGGTGCAAATGTACTATGTAGCACTATTTTTTTTTTTTTTTAAACCAGCAATGTCGACGCACTTTTTAATTTTGTGCAAGAAATGCACAGCAAGGTGCAAATGTACTATTTAGCACTATTTATTATTCTTTTTTTTTTAAACCAGCAATGTAGATGCACTTTTTTATTTTGTGCAAGAACTGCACAGCAAGGTGTAAATGTACTATGTAGCACTATTTATTATTCTTTTTTTTTTTAAACCAGCAATGTAGACGCACATTTTAATTTTGTGCAAGAAATGCACAGCAAGGTGCAAATGTACTATGTAGCACTATTATTTTATTTTTTTTTTTTAAACTAGCAATGTCGACGCACTTTTTAATTTTGTGCAAGAAATGCACAGCAAGGTGCAAATGTACTATGTAGCACATAATTATTTATTTATTTTTTTAAACCAGCAATGTAGACGCACTTTTTATTTTCGTGCAAGAAATGCACCGCTGGCCACAAATGTAGTATTTAGATTTTTTTTTTTTAAACCAGCAATGTAGACGCGCTTTTTATTTTTGTGCAAAAAATGCACCGCTGGCCGCAAATGTAGTATTTAGAATATATATATATTTTTTAAAGCAGCAATGTAGATGCACTTTTTTTTTTTGTGCAAGAAATGCACCGCTGGCCGCAAATGTAGTATTTAGAATATATATTTTTTTAAACCATGTAGACGCACTTTTTAATTTTGTGCAAGAAATGCCCCGCTGGCCCCAAATGTAATATTTTGCACAAAAAAAAAAAAGTTTTTTTTAATTTGTCTAACTGCAATGTAAAAGCAGTATTTAAATATGCCAAAATGTTGCCAGCTGAAGTAACAGAACACGCTTAAAGTAGTGTCCCTGACACACAAGCAGTTGCAAGTGCAATGGCTGCAAGCACAAACAGAAAAATTGCTTAGGTTTTATATGAGGCACTTTGCTTAGCAAACAAAATGTACTCTAGCAAACAAAAATCTCCCCTAGCACCCACCCACCAATAAATTGCTGTTTTTGACAGATTTTCTAAAGCTAATCTGTCCCTCACAGCAGCAGCAGCATCCTCTCCCTACGCTAGTATGAGATGATTTTCTAAAGCATATCTGTCCCTCACAGCAGCAGCATCCTCTCCCTACACTAGTATGAGATGATTTTCTAAAGCGAATCTGTCCCTAACAGCAGCAGCAGCATCCTCTCCCTACACTAGTTTGAGATGATTTTCTAAAGCTAATCTGTCCCTCACAGCAGCAGCAGCATCCTCTCCCTACACTAGTATGAGATGATGTGACATGCAGCACTACATGACTCCAGCTTATATAGAGGCTGGGTCACATGATGCACTGGCCAATTACAGCCATGCCATTCATAGGCATGGCTGTGATGGCTTCTAAGGGCAAACAAGTGAAACGCTTGTTTATTAGCTGTCCTGCAGCTATTCAACAGACGCAAAAAAATACCCGAACTCCGAACCCGAACCCAGACTTTTTCTCAAATGTCCGGGTTCGGGACATAGACACCCTAAAGTCCGGTACAGTTCGGGTTCGCTCAACTCTAGTTACGAGCGTATAAAGAGGAAGTTCAGGTGAATGTGATTTGTGAATTACGAACGCAGGTTTACACGACCAAACACTTCCTGGATTCCGAGCATGCGTGTTTGTACTTACAACTTTTGTTGGTCCAACTTCTGTACACACGAGCCGAAAATTGGCCAACGCCTTGTTGGCCAACAAAAGTTTTCAAGTCTTCGGAGACATCTTCTGTTGGATGATAATTGGAAATTGGCTGTTGGATCGTGCGAACTAACAGTCGGATTATCGGACAACAGGCTGTTGGATGACCGTTGTTGGCCGATTATTGTACCGTGTGTACGGGTCTTAAAAGTAAGAAGCAACTTATGTGGGAGGCAAGGAGGAGAACGCAAGCACCAACTAAGTGTAGCAAGTTGATTAAATTTAATAAAGGTAAAAAATGTCACTCACAAGAAAAGTATAAAGGCAAGCATGTATAAGAGATACTAAGCAGCACAGGTCCGGTTGTCATCTTCGAGGCTGTGGGAAGCTGGATGTTCAAGCTGTCAGGGATGCCGGCGCTGGTGGTTGTCGGCGCTTCCTGAGTCCATGGAATGCAGAGCTTCAGCTAATGTGACATCACAATCGGATCTGGAGTAGGATGTGGCGACACTTTTGCAGAGCGTGCGCTCCTTCTTCAGGCCATACAGATGCCATTTTGGAATTGGGTGGTGGAACCGGAAGCAGACTACAAGATCCAGCAGCCTAACTCTAAACATGAAAATATGCTATATGCTACCTAATAAAATAAACAATTAAAAAATGATAAAAACATGAGTGTATGTGTACGTAAATAGAAAAACAGCAGCAATATTTGTATGTATTTAGTTGCATGATCGCTCTCCAGATAAATACAGGAGCTATATGAAATTATATACCGTGAAATTATATGCATTGGAAGGGATACAATAATGACTGTCTATATCTCTTACTCTCTTTGGGTACTACATGGAAGCAATACTTACAATTATGAAAATCTGGCTACAAATCGAGTTTCAATTGGACATATGTACCTAAGGTGAAAAAAATATATACACACGAGTAAATAGTTATATAGATAGTTTCTAAATAGTTATACTGTATGAAGAGAGAACATATATATTTATATACTAAAGGAATATATGCATATGTATTGTAGCTTGAAAACACCAGAACTGAAATGATGTACACAAGAACTGTATAGAAATTGGAATTTATAGAAGGTGCTAACTAGAGTTGATCGAACCTCTGGAAGTCTGGGTTCAGCAGGTTCAGCCGAACTTCGGGAAAAAGTCCGGGTTCGGGACCGAACTTGACCCAAACTTTATCCCGGACCCGGAACCCCATTGAAATCAATGGGGACCCGAACTTTTAGGCACAAAAATGGCTGTAACAAGTCCTGGCAAGTCCTAGAGGTCTGCAAAATGAAGGAAAATGGGGGTAAGAGTCGGACAAGTGCCCTTCAAAGAAATGGGGATAGGGAAATAACTTAAAATAATAGTTAAGCTAAAATCACATAAAAAAATAAAAATGGAGGTGGATGTGGAGTTGGAGGTTGAGGAGGCAGTGGAAGTGGCGGTGGAGGAGGAGGAGGTAGCCAACACTGTTTTTTTGTGCAAGAAATGCACCGCTGGCCTCAAATGTAGTTTTTAACCACTTCCTTACTGGGCACTTAAACCCCCCTCCTGCCCAGACCAATTTTCAGGTTTCAGCGCTGTCGCATTTTGAATGACAATTGCGCGGTTGTGCGGCGTTGTACCCAAATAAAATTGTCCTTTTTTCCCCACAAATAGAGCTTTCTTTTGGTGGTATTTGATCACCTCTGCGGTTTTTACTTTTTGCGCTATAAACAAAACCAAGAGCGACAATTTTGAAAAAAGAACAATATTTTTTACTTTTTGCTCTAATAAATATCGAAAAATAAAAAATAAAAAAAAAGTTATTCATTGGGTTTGGCCAATTTATATTCTTCTACATATTTTTGGTAAAAAAAATCGCAATTGGCGTTTATTGATTGGTTTGCGCAAAAGTTATCGCGTCTACAAACTATGGGAATTGATTTATGGCGTTTTTATTATTATTATTTTTTTTACTAGTAATGGCGGCGATTTTCGATTTTTATCGGGACTTTGATATCGCGGCGGACATGTCGGTCATTTTTGACACTTTTTTGGGACCAATGACATTTATTCAGCGATCAGAAATTTAAATGTCCACTGATTACTGTATAAATGTCATTGGCAGTGAAGGGGTTAACCTGCAGGGGGCAGTGAAGGGGTTAACAATGTTCCCTGGGTGTGTTCTAACTGTGGGGGGGATGGGTTGGCCGGGACATGACAGATCTAACTGATCCCAGTGACAGGGATCAGTAGATCTGTTTGTCCCCCTCTAACAGAACGGGGAACCGCCGTGCTTACATCGGCGGTTCCCCGTTCTACAGCTCTGTAGGAGATCGCGGGTCAGGAGCGGACATCGAGTCCGCCCGACCCGCGGGCACGCCCACGCAGCGTGCGGCCGCCGCCCAGTGCGCACAGGGGGCGTGTAAAGGGGCGGACGTCCATGGACGTCCACCCGGATTTTCAGATCCGCGCTGTAGACGTCTTTCGTCTATAGCGCGGATCTCTAGTGGTTAAAATATTTTTTTTTTTTTAAACCAGCAATGTACACATTTTTTTTATTTTTGTGCAAGAAATGCACCACTGGCCACAAATGTAGTTTTTAGAATATATATTTTTTTTAAAACCAGCAATGTAGACTTTTTTTTATTTTTGTGCAAGAAATGCACCGCTGGCCGCAAATGTAGTTTTTAGAATTTTTTTTTTTTTTTAAACCAGCAATGTAGATGTACTTTTTAATTTTGTGCAAGAAAAAATAATCTGTCCCTTTAAGCAACAGCAGGAACCTCTCCCTATAGAACTAGGAGATAATTTTAGAACAATAATCTGTCCCTCTAAGCAACAGCTGGAAGAATCTTTCCCTATAGAACTTGGAGATGATTTTAGAACAATATTCTGTCCCTTAAAGCAACAGCTGGAACCTTTCCCTATAGAACTTGGAAATGATTTTAGAACAATATTCTGTCCCTTAAAGCAACAGCTGGGACCTTTCCCCATAGAACTTGGAGATGATTTTAGAACAATAATCTGTCCCTTAAAGCAACAGCTGGAACCTTTCCCTATAGAACTTGGAAATGATTTTAGAACAATAATCTGTCCCTCTAAGCAGTAGACTCTACCTAGTCCAGTCAGAGCATTCTGTGCAGCAGGATGAGGTCTGCAATCTGTCCCTCAAAGCAGCAGTACTAGTAATCTCTACCTAGTCCACAATTAGATCATTCTGTAATGCAGGATGAGATGTTATATAATATCTGCAATCTGTCCCTCACAGAGCCAGCAGCATCCTCTCCCTAAACTAGCCTGAGAGCATATGACATGCAGCACGGTGACTCCAGCCCCATATAGAGGTTGGGTCACATGATGCACTGGCCAATCACAGCCATGCCATTAGTAGGCATGGCTGTGATGGCTTCTAAGGGCAAACCAGTGAAACACTTGTTGATTGGCTGCCCTAGGCAATTCCAATGTTCTCCCAAACACATCGATCTACTGAAGTGTTACAACAACATATTAGCAGAGAGCAATATATAGTCTCTAGAGTTGAGTGAATCCGAACTGTAAAGTTCGGGTTCGTACCGGACTTTAGGGTGTCCGTTTCCCGAACCTGAACCTGGACATTTGAGAAAAGGTCCGGGTTCGGGTATTTTTTCGCGCCTTTTGAATAGCTGCAGGGCAGCCAATCAACAAGCGTTTAATTTGTTTGCCCTTAGAAACCATCAAAGCCATGCCTACTAATGGCATGGCTGTTATTGGCCAGTGCATCATGTGACCCAGCCTCGATATGAGCTGGAGTCACGTAGCACTGAATGTCACAAGCTCTCATGCTAGTGTAGGGAGAGGATGCTGCCACCGCTGTGAGGCACAGATTACTGTTACAAAATCATCTCATACTGGTATAGGGAGAGGTTCCTGCCGCGGCTGTGAGGGACAGATTAGCGTTATAAAATCATCTCATACTGGTATAGGGAGAGGTTCCTGCCGCTGGTGTGAGGGATAGATTAGCGTTATAAAATCATCTCATTCTGGTATAGGGAGAGGTTCCTGCTGCTGGTGTAAGGGGACAGATTAGCGTTTTAAAAAATAATATAAATTTGTGCTAAATAGTACATTTGCGTCCAGAATGAGGAGAGCATCAAATAAGGGACGTGGCCGTGGAGCTGCTGGTGCTGCTGGTGTTGGTGGTGTTGGTGAAGCTCCTTTTGCAAGGAGAGGACGTGGTCGATCTGTGCCAGCTACATGCACAAGTGAAACACCTTCCTCATGTGCGAGTAGCCGACAGAACCTTCAACGTTATATGGTAGGCCAGAATGCCGCTCAACGAATGGTGAGGCCAGAACAAGTACAGGCGATAGTAGATTGGGTGGCAGACAATGCCTCCAGTTCCTTCACATCCCACCCGGTCCCTTGATGAAAGCTCAGAGTTGGCACCTGAACCCCATGGCGATCTGTCTTTCACCTCAGCCCCTTGTAAATCAGCCAAGCAGTCTGAGCCCCAAGTCATGCAGCAGTCTCTTATGCTTTTTGATGACTCTGCTGGTGTGAATTCCGTGGGCCATCCACATAGCCCTGCCCCAGAAGTGGAAGACATTGAGTGCACCGATGCCCAACCACTTCTGTTTCAGGATGAGGACATGGAAATACCACCGCAGCACGTCTCTGATGATCACGAAACTGCTGCGGCTTTCTACAGTGTGCAGACTAACAAGGAGGGCAGTGGTGAAGAGTGGGTGGAAGATAATGTGGAAGATGATGAGGTCCTAGACCCCACATGGCATGAAGGTCATGCGAGTGACGTGTGCAGGGCTGGACTGGGACAAAAATTTGGCCCTGGACTTCATCCAGACCAGCCCACTTAAATTTTACAAACACACACAAAAATAGGATATAAACTATATGCAATTACACAAAAAAACATAAGTAAAAAACATTCCACTGTAAGTATGAATGGCTTTTTGTATGAAAATGTGTTAACTGAAAATATACTCTAACTTCTCAATCACCTCTTTTATTATTTCACTTATTCTCCTGCATGAAGTGGGTGGGCTCACATCATGCAGGAACATTGCTACAGCCTCATTGGCTGGAATTTCATGAACCAGAATTGCTGCACAGCCATTGGCTGCCTTTCAGCAATGCAGTGGCGCTGAAGCTGAGCCGGGTTACGCACTATGATATGAGGTGATGGGCAGTGCGGATGACACATCTCTCCCATACCGGCCGGTCAGACAAACCTGAACCCACCCCCCCAGGCCCTGGAGGTGTAAATTTTACACGCCACTTCTGGGTCATTAAGAGGAAGGGGAGAACAGCAAGCAGACATTTGCTGGTCTCCCTTCCCTCTACCTGACGGCACTTGCAATGCCGCTCCCAGGTCCACTGATGGGTGAGCAAAGTGATCAAGCAGCTCTACAGCCACCAGCCATTGTTTTAATCTGACAGCCGACTTGCCAGATTTATGACACACTCATTGAGATGCTTCCTTTCAGGTCTTGTTGATACTTGTGTTTGGTGAACACTAAAAATGTGCATTCTTATCACCCCAACCACTCCCCTTATGCTGCAAAGGTGTTGTCACTGCTACCATAGTACATATGATGGCGGTATGGTGTCAGGGGGTTTAACACACACCCCTGGTGGCTGCAGCTGGGGAGACTGTGGGTAACCCCCCCGACACCATCACCACCATAATATGTACTATGGTAGTAGTGACAACACCTTTGCAGCATAAGGGTGTGTGTGTGTGTGTGTGTGTGTGTTGATAAAAATGCACCTAAAAGGAAGCATCTCACTGTGCTGTGATCATTATCATCATCACGTTTGACAGTCTGTCACATGGAAAAACTGCTTGTGCAGCCTCACCAGTGCCCATCCAATGCAGCCTCACCAGTGCCCATGGATGCAGACTCACCGGTGCCCATCAATGCAACCTCACCAGTGCCCATCAATGCAGCTTTACCACTGCCCATCAATGCAGCCTCACCAGTGCCCATCAATGCAGTCTTACCAGTGCAGTATGTATAGGAGAGGAATGTGGAGAGTATAATAGTAATTGAGGGACAGTAAAACCCTGTAGCTGAGCTGCACTTTTGCCATCCCACAACCACTCCCCCTTTAGCTGCAGAGACAATTATACTTGTTGCAGCTGCAAAGACTTGCTTTACTTTCAGTTAAATAGGGCCACTCTGCAACTACAGTAGTGTGTGGTTCAATCAGGCAATGAGAAGGTGATATAGTGCCTCATCACAGCCTGTCAAATGCTCTCTGAAGAGAGATCCAAAAACAGATCACTCTTCAGAGAGCGCAGCTAGTGGGAAAGAACCTCAGGGGGTGATAAGCATTGTCATATGTCTTAAAAGGCTCATTCACACTAGTGCTGGTTTCTGAAAAACAATCTGTGTTTGGGTCTCTCTTTGGAGGGCATTGTATTGCCTCCACACTGCCTGCTTTATCCCCTTGATCCCTATGGTTGCAGGGTAGCATTCGCTTGAACGGCTCATATTTGTCAGGTGCTACACCTGCTGAAAGTGGCAGTGGCTATAATTTGTACTATGTCCATGAAAGCAAAACATAGCAAGTGCACACCCTGGGATGCTGCCTCTGAGGTAGTGGTTGCCAGCAGGGGGGTTTAAAAGCATGACTTAAACACCCCCCTTCCTCCAATCACTAGCGTTTGTGTAAATGAGCCACAATTCACTGCAGGGGTCACTGCACAGTGACATTCACATAACTGCATCATCTGTCCTCACAAAAAAAGAATGCTGCTCTCAATTTCCCACACCTGATCCCCCCGACCTTCCCAGCCACCTTAACACCCTTTGCTGAGTCCCTGACACACACAAACCAACAACTTACTATGCTGCATGCATTCATATTCCATGCACTGTACTCCACATAGAAGCCGGTAAGTTGGAGCTTCTGCCTCCACCTCTGTGACTCGCCAGACAGGACAACGGCAAGATGCAGCCTGGCTCCGCCTACGTGTCCTGTCTGCAGCCTGCCCTGAAGCACACTAATCGGACACATGTTGCACTGCTGAGGGGAGACAGGGAAGAGAGAAGTTTGATCCAGCGCTGCATTCATTGGGAGGTCTTGATCACAGTCGGCCATGGCGGGACAGCTTTAGGCACATACAATGATCCTCGCAACAGGCTGTGTCAGCCCTGGGAGTGGTCATTTTACAGTCCTTAAGAGCGGCCCAGGAGGCAATCTCCACCCTGCTCTCTGGCCCAGTCCGCCCCTGGCAACCACTGTACTGCGCCGTCCACAACCTCTCCCCACTGGCACCCGGCTACAACTTCAAACTCCTCCCTCCTTGTCACCACAGTAAAAGATCACTCCGGCATGGAAAGGCTGCTGGCCGGGACATTAGACGGGGCAGCAGGATCGCAACGCAGGCTTTATCCGCCTGAGTGCCGAAAATAAAAAAATAGTCCTCTGAAGCCGGCCCACTGAGCCATCGGCCCACCGGGAAACTCCCGGTAGTCCCGATGACCAGTACAGGCCTGGACGTGTGCAGTTTGGAGGAAGAGGTGGTGGTTGCACAGCGGCACCAGCACAGCAAAAGAGGAAGCAGGTTGCAAAAGCAGAGTGACCGTCCCCTAGACAGTACGCCTTCTACTACCCACCACATCCAGGAACCTAGCACACCAAAGGCAGCTCAAAGGAGTTCCCTGGCATGGCAGTTCTTCAGACAATGTGCTGACGACAAGACACGAGTGGTTTGCATGCTGTGCAATCAGAGCCTGAAGCGAGGCATAAATGTTCTAAACCTGAGCACAACCTGCATGACCAGGCATCTACATGCAAAGCACGAGCTGCAGTGGAATAAGCACCTCAAAATCCAAGAAAGGTCTTGGGCTCCTCCTGCTTCCTCTTTTGCAGCTGCCTCGGCCTCTTCCTCCACCTCTACAGTGCCAGTGTCACCTGCCACCCAGCAAACAGACGATGTGACAACAACGCCACCATGTCTGCCACCGTCCCCAAGCATTTCCACACCATGGTCCCATGGAAGCTTACAGCTGTCCATCTCCCAAACACTGGAGAGATAGAGGAAGTACCCCCCTACCATAGGCATGCACAGGGGGTGTGCCAGGAGTGCCCAGGCACACCCTAATCATCCCCTGCAATACACGCCAACTGTCCCTGCTTTGCCGAGACAGTGCCTCGTGTTAGGTCATCCCGCATGTTATGTCCGAGTTATGCCTCAAGAAACCCTGTGAGCAGAGTTCTCTGTGCTACGGTCGGCACACTGTGTTGCCTGGGACTTCCCCACTTCAACTACATCGTGCAATAGAATACTGTGGAGCTAGGGAGTGGGTTGAGCCTCTTCTTAACAGGCACAGGCTCCTGAAAGAAGCAGAGAAATTCCATCCATGAGACCTTGTGGGAGGGTTCAAACCCTCCAGCTCCGCCCTCATTGTGCACTCTTCCTGGCTGGCCAGCATCAGAGAATTGGCTGGAAGATGGTGAGTGTCACAGTGGGGAGAAATAATTGCGTTGCAGAGGTGTGCCGGGCGGAAGCATTACAGGCAGGGATGTGCTGGTGGGGAGCACTGGATGCAAAAGTGTGCTAGGCGAAAAAAGGTGTGTTTGATAGTGTGTGTGTGATTGTGTGCATTTAATTGTGTGATTGTGTGCATGTGATTGTGTGCATGTGATTGATTGTGATTGTGTGCATGTGATTGTCTGCATGTGATTGTGTGATTGTGATTGTGTGACTGTGATTGTGTGCATGTGATATTGTGATTGTGTGCATGCGATTGTGCGTATGTATGTATGTTATTATGTGTATGTTATTGTGTGATTGTGTACATGTGATTGTGTGGTTGTGTGCATGTGATTGTATGCATGTGATTGTGTGATTGTGATTATGTGATTGTGTGCATGTGTTTGTGTGATTGTGTGCATGTGATTGTGTGCATGTGATTGTGTGTATGTGTGTATGTTATTGTGTGTATGTTATTGTGTGATTGTGTGATTGTGATGTGTGCATATGATTGTGTAATTGTGATTGTGTGCATTTGATTGTGTGATTGTGTGCATGTGATTGTGTGCATGTGATTGTTTGATTGTGTGCATGTGATTGTGTGCATGTGATTGTGTGTATGTTATTGTGTGTATGTTATTGTGTGATTGTGTGCATGTGATTGTATGATTGTGTGCATGTGATTGTGTGCATGTGATTGTGTGATTGTTTGCATGTGATTGTGTGCATGTGATTGTGTGATTGTTTGCATGTGATTGTGTGAGTGTCATTGTGATTGTGTGCATGTGATTGTGTTCATGTGATTGTGTGATTGTTTGCATGTGATTGTGTGCATGTGATTGTGTGATTGTTTGCATGTGATTGTGTGAGTGTGATTGTGTGCATGTGATTGTGTTCATGTGATTGTGTGATTGTGTGCATGTGATTGTGTGCATGCGATTGTGTGTATGGTATTGTGTGTATGTTATTGTGTGATTGTGTGCAAGTGATTGTGTTATTGTGTGTATGTGATTGTGTGCATGTGATTGTGTGATTGTTTGCATGTGATTGTGTGAGTGTGATTGTGTGCATGTGATTGTGTTCATGTGATTGTGTGATTGTGTGCATGTGATTGTGTGCATGCGATTGTGTGTATGTTATTGTGTGATTGTGTGCAAGTGATTGTGTTATTGTGTGTATGTGATTGTGTGATTGTTTGCATGTGATTGTGTGCATGTGATTGTGTGATTGTTTGCATGTGATTGTGTGAGTGTGATTGTGTGCATGTGATTGTGTTCATGTGATTGTGTGATTGTGATTGTGTGACTGTGATTGTGTGCATGTGATATTGTGATTGTGTGCATGCGATTGTGCGTATGTATGTATGTTATTATGTGTATGTTATTGTGAGATGTGTATAAGAG
>BLSH010334233.1:3621-17902 GCA_018402905.1 Glandirana rugosa | reverse complement strand
CACCCAGGGCACCCGGATATCGGCGCTGTTGGGCCAATCGGAGTCGACCTGGGAGCCCTTATGGGGTACTGATCTGCTCCTCCAGCAGGGGGAATATCGGTCGGGTTGATGGGTGGGATGCTTTGTCATCCCTTCCCATCCTCCGGTCTGATCTTTCCCTTTGTCTTCTTGGCAATCCAGGGATTTTGCAGGATGGCACTGTGGGACTCTGCGCCTGTGGGCGCTACATCACATCCGCTTCTAGGGCTGTGAGGAGCTACACACATGTACCTACTTCCTGTCCGCCCCCCACCAGTGACATCAGATGCCGGCGGGACGGAAGGAAGATTTAAATGGCATGCATGCCTCCACGATCTGTCAGAGGCACAGTGGCAGAGGGACGGACAAGGTCCTTGCTCTCCCTCTTCATCACGGTAGATTTTGTACCACGTATACTAGGTAAGCACTCATTCTTTATAAGGAGATAGATGTTTTCTTTGGCCATTGCTGCAATATGGGTATTTTGGGAACCTACGTCCATGTTGCCCTTTGGACTTCAGTTCTGTGGGGTACATTGGCTGGTCGGAGGACCATACACCCTCTATTGCCTGGCCTAAACATAAACATAAATATATATAATTGATCGTTGTGGGCTACTAGTCCCACTCTAGCCCCCATGGCTCATTGTTTGTTGTATATATCTTTTTTATTCAGATCCTCCAGGACACACTTTCCCCAAGGGATTTTGATCTAACCCCCCTCATTTCCAGATTGAGCGGGTGCTCATTGTACCTTCTCAGTTCGCCAGGGGAAGATCATGAAGCAACTCACTATATCTACTGTTTGATTTGAGAAGTGTTTTGTTTTTTGAACTGGTATGTCCCCTTGTTGGTTTTTCAAAATAACAAAAACATTTATTGTGTTCCTTACTTGATGTTACTTATGGATACTTCTTTTTTAGACATATGTAGATGCATATAGATTAAAGGAAAATATCTGTTCATGAAAGTGAATGGTTTACATCTATTGTATATACTTACATGCTATATTTTTCTTATTTGTAGTATTCAATTCATACAGCGCCTGTAAGTCTCCTGATGAAGCCCCACCCAGGGCGAAACATGTTGAGCATGAGCGACTAACCAGTTGGATGATATGAAATTGATGCAAAAATATGTATTTTAACTACCTTTTAATTATATATAAATACAATTTATGGATTTTAAGAAATTGTAATCTCTCTTTTTATGGCCCCCAAAAAAACTCCAAAAATTCTATTTTGAATCATTTTCTCTCTGACTGCTAAATGGGATGTGGTGCCCATTTGGCCTCACACCATCTATTCTCTTTCTCGTCTACAATCTAAGTGAAAAAAGACACATATATAAATGCAGCTAACACCTAAAATTAATATTGGTGAACAGAAAGACCCATTACATCTCTTGGAGAGCCAAGCTGTGAATAAGGTGGAACCTGAGGCAAAACTTCTGTGTCCAATTGGGGGGATTTCACTTCCTGTCCCTTAGCTAAATCAGGATGTGAGAGGAAATCCTGCCAAAGTGAGGGAATCCCCGGTTGTCACCAGAACTAGTGTCCCCATTGGAATATTTCACCTCTGTTACTGTTCTGGGGACGACCCAAATTTTTGGATTTTCTTCAATTTCAGTGATAACGGTGAACAGGGCAAATGGGAGGGGTGAATCTCCCTAACTGGGATGCAGACAGTAATATAAATCTGGCAGGGGTTCTAATCCCTTTTCACTCCAAAACTAGAAAAAAAGTTGCCTTTAGTTAGACTACAAAGCTCAACTGACTAACTCAGCTAAATACATTTGAGGTGCATTAAAACAAAAGATGTGCAAGTCTAAGGTTGTTTTCTTTCGAATGTAGCCACACATCAGAAGAAAAGCCTGTCCCCTGCCAGCATGCAACAGAGAAGGACCCTTGCCATCTCTGTCCATATCCAGGAGGGTAATGTCCTACATCATGAAGCTCTGGAAGTAATTATAATGCTTTAAATTTCATTCACCCCTGATGCTATCATCAAAAATAGAGGTAATTTGCTGTACAGTTTTCACACCGGAGCAGATTGGTGAGAGAGAGACAGTCTGAGAAGGGTGCATTGGCAGTGGAGTTGGATCACTGCAGCCAGGAGGGTTGGCAGGGCCTGAAGGAGATACTGACTGGGAGCAGTAGTCCACCAAGGCTAGGTAGCACACTTTCTACTTTTGCTATACTAGAGGAATCTGTGACCCCTGCCTGCAATGGGCGATCCGCCAAGGCCTGGCCAGAGCCAGAAGCAGGCCTCATCACGTGCTAGCTATGCCTGAGAAGTGTTGTGCAGGAGAGAGGAAGAATGGTTAACTGCAACAAGATTGTGCTGGAGGAGTAAAGAAGAATATATACAGGAGTGTATATAGATGGTCCCGTTGAAGAATTGTCTGATCTGCTGGGCATCCCATAAGCACCCCATCCAAGTTAAATCCCCTAATAAAAACAAACAAAGTACCGACCTGTGGAAAAGAGTGATTGAGGGCAGTGTGACTACTTCCAGCAACCCCTACGGGGGTATGGCTACAGTTGTATGCTTAGAGTAGGGAAATTCAACTTTCATGTGGACAACTTCTTCTGTGTGCATTCTGCAGGGGGCTTTCAGCCCTGATTCACTTGAGGTGGAGATCATGATCTCACCACCCCACCTCTCCACTTCGTCCAATCAGAGAATGCATTCTCTTAATGGCGCCTGTTCTGAGTGGAGTATCGGTGTCTACTACAGTGATTTCCAGCTGGCATTGGCCAGGTATGGTATATCGTAAACATAGTTACATTGGTCCAAGCTGGATAATATGATAGTCATACCTGGAATTTTTATTTAACGAGTATGTTGCTTGTGAGCTGACATGAATAACAGAATAGCTAACATGACGTGGCGTTTAGTTTCCACCTAAGGAAAACCAGTTATCTACACACACAAGTTCAGAACAAAACACAGCTAAACATACATTTTGTATTGGGGAGCACAAGAGGTGCCTGAAATACAGGCAGATACTGATCCATCATGCCATACCACCAGGGAGGCATGTAATTGTCCCCTAATTTATTCTGCAGCAGGACAATGACCCCAAACATACAGTTAATGTCATTAAGAACTATCTTCAGTGTAAAGAAGAACAATGAGTCCTGGAAGTGATGGTTTGGCCCCCACAGAGCCCTGATCTCATCATCGTCATGGCGTCTGTCTGGGATTACATAAGAGACAGAAGGATTTGAGGCAGCCTACATCCACAGAAGATCTGTGGTTAGTTCTCCAAGATGTTTGGAACAACCTACCTGCCGAGTTCCTTCAAAAACTGTGTGTAAGTGTACCAAATTGAAGAATTGATACTGTTTTGAAGGCAAAGGCTGGTCACACCAAATATTGATTTAATGTGGATTTCTATTCTGTTCATTTACTTTCCATTTTGTTAATTGATAAAAATAAACTATTAACACTTCTATTTCTGAAAGCAATCTTAATGTACAGCATTTTTTCGCAGTTGCCTAAAACCTTTGCACAGGACTGTACATTAAAGTGATACTAAACTCTGGTTGAATAAAAAAAATCTATGCATGCATACTTAAAGTAGAACTATAGGAAAACTTTTTTTTTTCATTCTGTATAGAGTAAGGGAGGGTTATAACCCCTGTCAGATTTTTTCGCCATCCCTCTCCCATTGTGGAGATTTCCCCTCACTTCCTGTCCCATAGCTAAACAAGTGAGAGGAAAGCCCTGCAAAATAACCACGTGCCGGCCAGCCGCCGCCGATATACGGCAGCAGGTTGGCTTGATCCCGCAAATTGCCATACCGGTACGGAGGTTCGTTTAAGAGATAGAGCAAGGGCGCGTGCGTTGCCGAAGCCAATGCGCGTGGCCAGAGGCAATGACCGCGATTGCTCTTCAGAGAGCCAGAACAGTGATCTCTCAATGTAAACAAACAGATCTCCCTTCTGTCAGAGGAGTAGAGAGAGAACGTCTGCTCCTAGTGATCAGGAACAGCGATCTCTCTCCTCTTCCAGTCAGTACACTCCCCCCACAGTTAGCAACACCTCCCAGGGAACACATTTAACCCCTTGATCACCACTAGTGTTAACCCATTCCTTGCCAGTGTCATTTATACAGTAATCAGTGCATTTTTATAGCATTGATCGCTGTATAAATGTCACTGGTCCCAAAAAAGTGTCCGATCTGTCCGCTGCAATATCGCAATCCAGCTAAAAATCGCTGATCACCACCATTGCTAGTAAAAAGTAAAAAAAAAAATGCAATAATCTATCCCCTATTTTGTAGATGCTATAACTTTTGTGCAAACCAATCAATATATGTTTATTGCGATTTTTTTACCAAAAATATGTAGTAGAATACATATTGGCCTAAACTGAAGAAATTCGTTTTTTTTACATTTTTTGGGATATTTATTATAGCAAAAAGTAAAAAATATAGTTTTTTCTTTTCAAAATTGTCATTTTTTTTTGTTTATAGTTAGCACAACGCTAACAGCATCACCCATCCGACCACATCATTCATTCGCAGAGTTCTGTGAATGGGAGAACTATAAATACTGTCAACCAATGCAGCTGATGGCCTGTAGTTCTCAATGAACTAGCAGGGTGCTGATGAGTGCTCTAGGCAGTTCATTGATCCTTAAGCCTCGTACACACGGTTCGACGGTCGTACGACCGAACGGACCAAATCGTATGTAGGATAATGTAATTTGCATACTGACATGCACTGCGCGATCGTACGACCAAGCCAAACGTAGTGACGTGTTATGAGCGTATAAAGAGAAAGTTCAGGTGCATGTAATTAGTGTCCGGCCGTTCCTGACTTCTGAGCATGCGTGTTTTGCACAGTACAACTTGTTGGACCTACTTCTCTGTACATACGATACAACGGTCGTACGACCGCTTGTTGGTACTACCAAAGTTTTCTAGTTTGTTCATACAAATCCTGTAGTACGACCGTCGTACGTTGGCTGTTCTAATCGTGCATACTAACGGTCGGATTAGCCTACAACGGCCGTTCGTACGACCTGTTGTATACGATCGTCCAACTGTGTATATGAGGCTTTACTGTCATCCAGTGACTGCCTGCCCGTATGAGGTAAGGGCAGACAGCTACACTGACAGTCAGCAGAAGCTTGAGATTGCACCCACAATCTGCTGATCAGGGGTGCAATGCTTTACAGGTTCCTAATAAAATAAATAATAAATGCAAATTTTTTTTACCTATAAAATATAAACTTATCCTTTAACCTAAAATAGTAATAAAACATATCTTGGATCTTTTAATTAACTTATCAGTCACAAGCCTGTAACTTGTCAATTAGTATCTGGCCACACCTGGCCCTGCTCACTGCTTTTGTGGATTGACAGCACTGCCTCTGTTGTGCATCATAATTTTGGTCCTGTTAGACTGTCCAACATAAACCTTTAAACCTTTAACCTTTAAGATTCACACCAGTCCAGTGCAAATTCCAGCCTGTCTGCTGCCGGGAAGGGGCACAGCGCAGCAGCTGCGGGGGGAGAGATGGGGAGGGGCCACGAGCAGGGAAAATATCCCCGTTCAGTGCGGAGGGCATCTCAGTGTTAGATGCGCTCCCATTGAACACAATGGCTGGGAATTCGCACCGCATTGCACAAAAAACGCACACATTTTTCGTGCAATGCGGAGTGCGAATGCACCGGACATATGTGAACCGGACACATTGAAAGCAAGCCGCATTGAATTCGCATAGGTGTGAACCCAGCCTAAATCAGGGTTGTCAAACTCAATTTCATTGGGGACTGCATCAGCATTATGGTTGCGCTCAAAGGGTCGGTTGTATCAGTTAGGCCTCTTTCATGCAAGTGGACCGTTCTGGTCTGCCTGTCCATTTTTCAGACGGACCCGATCAGACCACGCATCTGATCTGATAAAATATGCTAAAAACAGATATATGGCGATATGTTTGCTATCCGTCCGGTAGATCGGTTGACAATAAGATGGAAATGGGCCTGCAGTTTGTTTCCATCCGAATGCCCCATAGAGGAGAGTGGGCTGTGTCCATGTCCACTTTGCATAGCGGAGCGGACACGGACCTGTGTTCCTCCTGCTCAGCGGGGATCAGCGGAGAGGTCCCCCACTGAGCAGGTGGATCCATCCGCTACGTCTGAAAGGGGCCTAAGGCTATATAAATGTATCTACTCCTTATCATATTAAATAAGCGCCTCTGCATTTGATTATTACTGGTTTTAGTAATAACTTAAAAGAGAAGTATGGACTTTTCTTTTTTTGCAGATTTATACTTACCTAGGTAGGTGCTGCATCTGTCCCCTGTCGGCTCTAACACTGAGAACTAAGCGATCTAACACTGCAGATCACTCGGTTCTCACAGCTTGTTGAGCAGAGAGCTGCTGACTGTCAGTCAATTCTGTCTGCTCTGCCCCCCTGTACTCACTGGAGCAATGGGCTGGGGATGGTGGGGAGAGCGCCCGGCTCCGGCTCTAAGTGGCTTGCTGAGAGGCTGAGCCTGATGCTGGTCCAGGCAAGTGGGTGAATCCCGACTTTATTATCGCGATCTTGCACGAGCCTGGACTGGCTCGGTGACGTCAGCCGACATCGGACTTCAGCCCGCTGTCAGCTGCGAAGGGGTGACAGGAGTGCAGATCGAACTGTCATCCTGTGATAAACTAAAGGGTATTTTTACATAGTTAAAGGAGTTGTAAACCCTCAAGGTTTTTTACTTTAATGCATTCTATGCATTAGGGTGAAAAACCTTCTGCGCTGCAACTGCCCCCCAGAGCCCCCCTTTTTCTTACCTGAACCCAATTGAACCAGCGACAAGCACAAACCCAGCAGCTCCAGCCGCTGTCTCGGGTCATCATTGGATAGATTGATAGCAGGGGAGCCATTGGCTCCTGCTGCTGTCAATCAAATTCAATGACACGGCAGCCGGGGGGGGGGGGGTTGGTCGAGTCCTGCTGTCTGTGTCAATGGAAAGCATCTCTCGGTGGGGGCACCCGATGAAGAGGAGGAGCCAGGAGCACCGCCGGGACACCCCAGAAAAGGAGGATTGGGGTTGCACTGTGCAAAACCCTTGCACAGAGCAGGTAAGTATAACATGTTTGTTATTTTACAAAAATAAATAAAAAATAAATAAACCTTTACAATCACTTTAACTCAAGTTATTCAGTGTGTCAGTATGAATCATTTTGTTTTCTGAGATAGATAAATAGCCCCAACACAGTGACAATGCTGCATTACAGGACGCATAGCTTAAGCAGCTTTCCCAAAGCTTTCCTCTCCCTCAGTGCTGTAAAATGTTAATTTATGTGTGTGCTATCAGCAGGCTTTGAGATTCATGAGTAATTCAATTGGCCTAATTGGTCAAGTCAATTTTTGAAATTATAGTTGTGCGTCACAGCAAGTATGAATTGGCACAAGCATAGTGCATCAATTTAGTGTAATAAAAAAAAATACAAAAGGAAAGAAGCATTTTTCATCTAGCATGTTCTTTTTTTTTCATTCACCTGAATCCACTTTCAAAATCAAGATTACATTTAACAAACAGCAGCACTGTCATTTTTATTCCAAATAAAATGAAATACATTTTAGCCTACTTGAAGGACCCAGCATATCCACTTGATGGCAGTATTGCTACACTGTATATCAGGTATTACACGCTATACGTCCCATCCACAAAATTACATTTTACTTCAAATCTGGCTTAATCGTTTTAATCCACTGACCATTTGTCCACGGTGGAACTTTAACTTTTGCACCATTGTACCCATTTTGTTTGTTATTGCCCACGGGAGCAAAATGACCTTATTTTCCCTTTAAAGACAATAAACATTTATTTTTTTCTGGGGGCTTTGTGCGCATTACTGTAAAAATCATAAAATCTTTGAACTTTTTTTTTTTTTTAACTCTCTCCTTATTGTCTACAGGGATGCTATATTTTTAGCACTTGACAAGTCATTTTAATGTTTGCAAAGGCATGCAAGAACTACAATAGATGTGAAGGACTTTATTAATAAATGACCTTCAGATGCCCTACGGGTTAATAACAATGCAGGACACTAATGTAACTATAATTATTAATAAAGGATAAATATAGTGTGTGTTTTGTGCAAAAGTACTTTCTTTATTTTGCTTTTAAACTATACTGGCATTGAGACAAAAATGTGCTCAGTTTGCAAATCTAGCCCATCAGGATAAGGATTATTATTTTTTTTTTAATTGACAGTTATTTTCAGCCCAATGAGGTTTGAAAATTACACGTGGTTAAAATGAATGTCTTTTCTTTGTTTTTTAAAACGGATCTTCACTCTCTAGAATGATGAAAAATAAAAGCAGCTACAAATACTGTAGCTGCTGACTTTTAATATAAGGACACTTACCTGTCCCAGGATCCAGGCCACCCGAGCTGGTTCTTCACCAGTCTCCGGGTCCCCGACACCAACATGTCTAGTGTGAGAAGCCGGCTGTGAATCTTGGTGGCTTCACAGCCAGATGCCCACACTCTGCACTTTTGTGAATGGTCCCGGAACCCAGTGACGGCTGGTGGGTTTTTCTTTTGGGGGGGGCGGCAAACAAGCACCCCTCCTCCAGGCATCACTGACAGCACCCCCCCTGCTGCCTGTGGCACGGGACTGACAAACCCCCACCTCCCCTCAGGCTGCCGGCGATCTGGCACCTACCCGAGGCTGGCGGGCTGTGGTGTCAACTCCTCCTCTCCTGCAGGCGGCGGCTCCCGTGTCCGCTCCTCCCGCGGCCTCTTCCTGTTGTGTCTTCTCCCTGTTCCTCCAAAGCGCTAGGCATCCAATAGGATCGCCGGACGCTTTAGCCCATTGGGAAACAGGTCACACAACTGGGTGCGATCAGGGCGCAGTGCTCTGTGCAACTAGCCCACCCTCTTTTGAAGCCTATTAGAGCCTCTGGCTCTAATCATATGCTTCAAAAAAGCGCTTCCCCCCTTTGGAATCCATAGTCCGGCGCCCTGATATGTAGGTCAGGGAGCCGGGCGCATTGATAGGGGGGGGCGGTGCCTGTGCGCCCTCTATGGATGAGCCGGCACTGCTGAAATATCTTGGGATCTGTGACATGTCTCAAAAGATTGTGGATGGGGAAGGAGAGTGGGGGGGAACAACTTGTGGTGGAATCACCTAGCCAAAACAAAGTACCCGACCCCCCCCCAAAAAATAAAAATAAACTTCCACTATTGCTAGAAGAGTTGGGGGTTCTTAAAAGTGGAGCTTCCTGTTTAGTTTGAAGTTCCGCTTTAAAGTTTTGTGAATTAGAGCACTATTAGACCCAAAAACAAAAATGTAATATATTGTTGCTTACCTATAAAGACTTCAATAAAAAAATTCAAGCAGGCGATAAAATAAACCTACCTGCCTGCTCGTAGTCTTCTTTAAAATGCACACTTAGCTGTGCATGCGCAGCTCAGCTTGCGTTTCAGGACAGATCCTGTGTGCAGGGATGTCTGATCATCCCGTCATCCAGAAGAAGCCAGATAGAAGAAGCCAGCCCCGGTGAGGGACCTTGGACTATTGAAGGAGAGGTAAGTATTGCGAACTTAAAGTGTTATTAAACTCACAACAGTAAAATCAGTCTGTATATGCATAAAATGTGAAAACTAAAATAGTGTAGCGCTAAAAAACAGTTTGAAATTATAAATAAGTAACAAATGCAACCTGGACCATTAAATAAATAAATAAAGAAATAAGTCCATAATCCGGTCAAGAGACCCAAAAAATTTACAATAATGTAAAAATAAAATCCATTAGCGTGATCCTGTGAAGGAAACCTTAAAGTGATATAGTCTAAATAAAGTGAAAAAAGTGCAAAAAACAGTCCAAAGAGGTAAGGTGATACGATGCAAGGATAAAGTGACAATCATGGCTTCACATGACTGGGCTATTAATATTCCTGGTTATGCTCTCTTTCGGAAAGACAGGGTAAAACGGAAGGGTGGTGGTGTCTGTCTCTATGTGAGAAGTGATCTCAAAGCGAGTGTGAATGAGGACCTAGTTGATGGAGAGTGTGATGAGTCTGAAGCATTATGGGTAGATCTGCATATGGGTGTGCACACTACAAAGGTTATCATTGGAGTTTGTTATAGACCTCCCAGTGTTAAAGAGGAGGTGGAGACTCTGCTCCTTGCACAGATGGAAAGAGCTGCAAGGGCTGGGACTGTGATAATAATGGGGGATTTTAACTACCCGGAAATTAACTGGAGTAATGGCATAGCTGGGACAGCTAAAGGGCAAAAATGTATAAACCTATTACAGGACAATTTTATGGTCTGGTTTATTGAGGCCCCAAGTAGGAATGGTGCTTTGCTAGACCTGATAATCTCAAACCATGCAGAACTTATTACCAATATTCATATAAAAGAACATCTGGGTAACAGTGACCATAACATGATTTCATTTAATGTAAGCTGCAAGCAACAAAAACATACAAGAAAGGTAAAAACACTTAATTTTAAGAGATGAAATTTTACAAAAAAAAGTTATAAATGATAAGAAAAGAGCATTTAAAAAATATAAAAATTAAGGAACACTATCATCTTTTAAATGTTACAAAGAATATAACAGAATATGTAAAAAGGAAATCAAGGATGCAAAAATTCAAAACGAACGACAGATTGCAAAAGATAGTAGGACAAACCCCAAAAAATTCTTCAAATATATTAATAGTAAAAAGGTCAGATTGTAAGCTCTAACGAGCAGGGCCCTCTGATTCCTCCTGTATTGAATTGTATTGTAACTGTACTGTCTGCCCTAATATTGTAAAGCGCTGCGCAAACTGTCGGCGCTATATAAATCCTGTATAATAATAAAAAGAATATGTAAAAAAGAAATCAAGGACGCAAAAATTCAAAAGGAACGACAGATTGCAAAAGATAATAGGACAAACCCCAAAAAATTCTTCAAATATATTAATAGTAAAAAGGTCAGGTCTGAGCATGTAGGCCCTTTACAAAATAATCTGGAGTGGGTGACTGGGGACAAAGAGAAGGCAAACTTATTAAATACTTTCTTCAGCTCTGTGTATACAAAGGAGCATGGGGGAGCTCATGTCCACGATGGGGGTGGTAGTGACACAGCGCCAAATGATCCACAATGGCTCAAAAGTGAAATGGTCCAGAAGTATTTAGACAGAATAAAGGTAGATAAAGCACCTGGACCAGATGGCATCCATCCACGGATCCTAAAAGAATTGAGCTCTGTAATTTCAAAGCCATTGTATCTAATTTTTAGGGACTCCTTAATGACTGGAATAGTACCACTGGATTGGCGTAGGGCCAATGTGGTGCCCATATGTAAAAAGGGATCAAAGTCTTTACCAAGTAACTACAGACCTGTTAGTTTAACTTCTATAGCTGGCAAGACACTGGAGAGTTTAATAAAAGACCACATAGAGTTCTTGTTGGAAAAACTGTTTTAACCACTTCAGCCCCGGAAAGTTTTACCCCCTTCCTGACCAGAGCACTTTTTGCGATTTGGCACTGTGTCGCTTTAACTGACAATTGCGCGGTCGTGCGGCGTTGTACCCAAACAAAATTTGTGTCCTTTTTTTCCCACAAATAGAGCTTTCTTTTGGTGGTATTTGATCACCGCTGCGTCATTTCTGATCTTCGCTATAAACAAAGAAAGAGCGACAATTTTGCAAAAAACACAGATATTTCTTACTTTTTGCTAAAATTCAAATCCAAAAAAAAAAATATAAAAAAACATTTTTTTCATCGGTTTTGGCTGATTTATATTCTTCCTCATGTTTTTGGTGAAAAAAATCGCAATCGGCGTTTATTGATTGGTTTGCGCAAAAGTTGCCGTGTTTACGGATGATGAGAATTAATTTCTGGGGTTTTTATTTATTTTTTATTTTTTACTAGTAATGGCTGCGATCTGCGATTTTTAGCGGTACTGCGATATTGGGGGGGACATGTCAGACATTTTTGACACTTTATTGGGACCAATGACATTTATACAGCAATCAGAAATTTAAATGTCCACTGATTACTGTGTAAATGTCATTGGCAGTGAAGGGGTTAACCTGCAGGGGGAGATCTAGGGGTTAACTGTGTTCCCTGGGTGTGTTCTAACTGTGGGGGGGGGGGGCTGGGCTACCATGGGCATAAGAGATCTAACTGATCCCAGTGACAGGTATCAGTAGATCTCTTATGTCCCCATTGAAAGAGCCGGGAACCGCCGTGTTTACATCGGCGGTTCCCTGCTCTTTGGCTCTAGCAGCTCATCGCGGCTCGCCGGTGGACATCGGGTCCGCCCGAGCCGCGGGCACACTCCTCCAGAGTGTGTCGGGCATGAGAGCGCAGGGCACGCGATTGCCCCCTAGCTGCGCCTACACGAATCACCGCCTTTTTACGCTAAGCGTCCACATTGCCGCAGTAAATATACTGAACGCGGTGTGGAACTGGTTAAGCAACAGACAGCATGGATTCATGAAAGACAGAAGTTGTCAAACAAACCTGATTTCTTTTTATGAGGAGGTAAGTAAAATCTTGGCTGTGGACGTGGTATACTTGGATTTTGCAAAATCGCTTGACACCGTTCCCCACACATGGCTAATGTGTAAGGTAAAGTCTGCAGGCTTGGAAAGATCAATTTGTAAATGGATAGAAAACTGGCTAAAAGACCGAATTCAGAGAGCAGTGGTTAATGATTCTTACTCTGAATGGTCTAAGGTTATCAGTGGTGTACCCCAAGGTTCAGTGTTGGGACCCTTACTTTTCAATATATTTATAAATGATATAGGGTCTGGGATTAAAAGTACCATTTCCGTGTTTGCAGATGACACCAAACTATGCAGTGGAATAACTTCCTTGCAGGATGTCTCCAACTTACAAGCAGACCTCAGTGCACTGTCTAATTGGGCGACTATGTGACAAATGAAGTTTAATGTTGATACATTTTAAAAGTTATGCATTTGGGGGCTAAGAATATGCATGCATCATACATACTAGGGGGAGTGCAACTGGGGGAATCCATAGTGGAGAAGGATCTGGGGGTTTTGGTAGATCATAAGCAATCATGCAATGCCAAGCTGCGGTTTCCAAAGCAAGCAAAATCCTTTCTTGTATTAAGAAAGGTATGGACTCGAGAGATAGAGACATCATTTTGCCCCCCTGTAGAAATCATTAGTAAGACCTCATCTGGAATATGCAGTTCAGTTTTGGGCACCAGTTCTCAAAAAGGATATCGGGGAACTGGAGAAAGTGCAGAGAAGGGCACCCAAACTGATAAGAGGCATGGAGGAGCTCAGCTATGAAGCTAGAGGAAAAAAGATTTAATCTCCAAATACGGAAAGGTTTCTTCACAGTTAGAGCTGTGAAAATGTGGAATAGACTCCCTCCAGAAGTGGATTGCACGGTAGATTGCTTTTAAAAAGGCCTGTATTCTTTCCTTAATGTAAATAATATAACTGGGTACTAACATTTATATTAATATAAATATTAACTGCGCTCCTTGCTCTAATCACTCAGGTGAAAGATTTGCATCGATCATGTATACAGTGAATTACTTGCTATACACATACAATGTGTGAAAGTGCTTATAGTAAATAAAGGTGCAACAATAATGCTTACTGTACGCATACAATAAATTCAATGTATAAAGGTGCTTATAGTAAACAAAGTGCATTAATAAAGTGTATTAAATGATGCTGGCCACTAGGGGTCATAAACACCAAACATATATAAAGTTCAATAAAGGACGTGCAAAAAAACTGTCCTTGTTGCCTTGTCCAATACGACAATGTGACGGTCACAGAATAAAGTTCAACCTTACATAGTTACATAGTTACATAGTTAGTCAGGTTGAAAAAAGACACAAGTCCATCCAGTTCAACCAAAAAAAAAAAAATATATATATATATACATATACATATACATACACATATACACATACAACCAAATAATCCCATATACAATACTTCACCCACAGTTGATCCAGAGGAAGGCAAAAAACCCCAGAAGTTGGACTGATTGATACATTGATACATTGATACATTCCAACTTGAAATAAGACACTGGCAGTGTAACAGCATAACCTGTTCCGTTGTTCCTGTCAAAAAAACGTGCAGGAAATAACTTGAAATATATACAAACCACAAATACTGGGGATCACCGGTCGTAGTAAATTATGTGAAATAATTACGTGAAACAAATGATATTCGTGGAAATATGTAACTTAAATAACATACGCATGTCATTCGTAATAACAACGTGGAAATAAATGATATTCGTGAAAG
>BLSH010334195.1:1365238-1375765 GCA_018402905.1 Glandirana rugosa | reverse complement strand
GCCGTCAGTAAATCAAGTGTGATCAATTTTCAGTGATTGGCACCATAGCTTGTAGACTCTATAACTTTCACAAAGACCAAATAATATCCACTAATTAGTTTTTTTTTTACCAAAGATAGGTAGCAGTATAAATTTTGGCCAAAATTTATGAAGAAAAATTACTAATTTGCAAAATTTTATAACAGAAAGGAAGAAAAATTCATTTTTTTACAAAATTTTCGGTCTTTTTTTAATTATAGCGCAAAAAATAAAAAACCCAGCGATGATTAAATACCACCAAAAGAAAGCTCTATTTGTGTGAAAAAAAGGACGCAAATTTCATATGGGTACAATGTTGCATGACTGAGTAATTGTCATTCAAAGTGTGAGAGCGCTGAAAGCTGAAAATTGGTCTGGTTGTTAAGGGGGTTTAAGTGCCCAGTTGTCAAGTGGTTAAAAAGTATTTAGGCTCTCTGGCAAAAAGTATTTTCGTCTATACATCCCCTATATCATAGTATAGTGCCACATACATGCAAAAGTAGTGACATCCTCTTTCTTACAAAACTCCACAAGACACTTCTCTATAATTCTCTAAAAGTGCTTGTAACTTCAATGAATGAAACAGCTTATGTCACTGTCAGCCACATCAGTTATCTTACTATAACAGTCATAACCAGTTCTGCGATGAGGACTGTCAATTTCTAACATTTATATATGTGCTGCAAATACAAAAACAAGGACACTTTTCTAGAGAGTAAGAAATCCTGCTTTATTGGTAACTTGTATGCCAGCACAATGTATTATGATCACATTAAACAATTAAGTGTTTCCAGGGATTAGATTATGGCTCCCAATTTAATAGTTCATACTCAGTTTTGTATCATGTTATTAAGTATTAGTCCTTGAACTCTGTCAAAACACATCAATGTGATTATAATCTTGGTAATTTAAACAGATGCACTCCTAGAATGCATTCAACTTGAATTTGGCTAGGAAAACAGATTTGGCCTGCCATTCTGTGTTTGGGCATGTATTAATTGGAAATAGAATTCTTGTTTATTAGGTCATTTTTGCAATGGGGTAATTAAAGCTAATATACCTCCTTTGACACATAACATTTGTAGCCATGCCCCCATAGGGGTTGCTGGAAGTAGTGGTTCACCTGTCACTCCGTCCTCAATCACACCGTTTCCTCATATCCGGAGTCAAGAACAACAGGACGGTACTTTGGGGTTTTTTAGTTTTTATTAGGGGATTAAACTTGGATAGGGTATTTATGGGATGCCCAAAGAACTGAACAGTTCTTGAATGGGACCACTCTATATACAGCCCTGTATATATACAACTTTGATCAAAAAACTTGCTTGCTTACTTCTCCTTTCTCTCTCGCCTGCACAAAACTTCTCCAGGCCTAGCTAGCACATGGTGAGACCTGCCTCTGACCCTGGCCAGGCCTCAGCGAACCACCCATTACAGGCAAGGGGTTGTAATCCCCTCAGGTGTAGCAGAAGTACAGATGTGCCAGCTAGCCTTGATGGACTACTGCTCCCAGCCCATTCTGTTTGGGTCCTGTCAGCCCACCTGGCTGCAGTGACACCACACTGCACAGTGCCAACTGACTCTTGCACCCTTCTCGGACTGTCTCCCATCCCAATCTGCTCCGTGTGCCTCTTCCAGCTTCCCAGGGTGTGTATCACTCACCGACACCTGACAACACCTTATAGTTCCTCTCTTGGAGATTTCTCTGGCAGTACTCTCTCCCACTGTCCTTCACTTGCTCTCTCCCTTATGCCTATGTTCCAGGATCTTCACTATTCTCCTGGATGCACCCGAGCCCCAAGCCAAAATCACCCCCCCAGACTGGGGGCTCACTCAAGACCTCAACAGCCTCAGTACTATCTCCATCTCTTCCACCTGAACTCTCCTCCCTGGCTGGGCTGACCCCAGGAATTTGAGGAAGCCTGCCCCCTGCCAATCCAGAGTTGGGGATTGGTCAGGGTTCCCCAAACACCCCAGGCAGCTCCACCTCTCTTCCCCACCCTTCCTTCTAGGACCTTCTAGAAGCAAAGGGGAGGTAACCAAGAGGTGTCACCACCTGGGAGTCACCAGCCACTCCCTGAGCCACTCCCAGACCCAGAATCAAAACAATCCAGTCAAGACTGACTAAATTTACCTCACCTAGCACAAAAATCTCTCTCTCAGCACCTACCTAAAGGTAGACAGTGCTACACATTTTTGAAAGTTTAAATGCCATTCAATCTAAAATGATATTTTAGTGAAAGTGGACCTGATAAGTTGTGTCAGTCTTTTGTTTCTTGCTTGAATACTAAAAAAAAATCAAGTTCTGTTTGTCATAATATGATCTTTATAACAATGTATCTCAACCAGCTATTACTAAGAAATACTAGTGTGAATATAACATAGATGAAGTGTACCCTTCATTAATTTTACAAGTCTTCATAAATGGATTCTTGTTGTCACCATGTACAGGGACTGTGTAATATTTCATAGAAGCTGTGCTTTGATTCATTAAAAATCAGTCCTTGAGTCTTGACTTTGTACAGACTAAGATGATGTTATCTGTCTGCAGCAGGCAGGCGAAAGCATTGTCTCAGTTTCCTCACCCCAGCTATCAGACTGCAACACTGTAACTAAGGATGTGTAAATCTGCCTGGGCTTGATATAACTAGGGTTTAGTGAATCATATTTGAAATTTGGCGAACCCAAACTTAGTGGTGAATGCCAATGAAGTCTATGGCAGGAAGAGAAGAGAAGAATCCTGTTCATAAATTCTGACCATTTTAAGGGCTAATAGGCAAACGACTGTCTGAAACCATGGAAAGTGGGGCACTGGACAGGTATGCTTTAACGCTGTATGTGGGGGTTAGGGAACAAAACTTGAAGTTGGATAATAGTTTGCTGAGGCTGTCCCTGCACTGGCTGGTACAAAATTGTCCATCTAATGACCAATTTTTGTTGAATTCTCATTAAGATTTAAGGTATTGCAGAGGATACAGCAGTGTAAAACTGGAAATCAACAGGACATTTTTAATGAAGGAGAACTGGCCAATATATACTAAAGAAAAAACTACAGGCAGTGCAGTGACACTACAGATGGCACAGCAGTGTAGAACTGGCCAGCAGCAAGACAATTTTAAGTAGGAAGGCTAGGCCCACATTTTCTAGAGATGAAAAGAACAGGCTGGGGCTTTATAACAAGAATTACAAAATTGCAAAGATATACAAGTGTAAAATTGGCCAGCAATGGCACAGTTTTAATCAGCAATATTAGGCCTAACCGGTGTATGCCTAACCATTATTTTATCTATGGGGATAGGGGATACATTGAGTGTGAGTGATATAATGTGAAGTGGTTTAGGTGCACAATGTGTTCTTACACATAGTTTTTTTCAAATAATGTAGTGGAGTGCTGTGATTAAAATGCAGCTCCAAGAATAAATGCATTGATTAACAAGTGAATGCTGCATTATGAACACCCGAAGCTTAAAAAGGCCCTATCAACATTATAAAACATAATAAAATAACAAAAATAAAAACAATGAAAACCCTAAAATACAATCCCTGAAACAAAAAAACAAAAGCCCACTTTTTTGGGGGGGCAACCGTTCAGCAAAAAAACAAAACAGAAACTATTTAACTGCAAACAAAGGCAACATAAAACAATATACCCCCAAAATAAATGAAAACTCCAAATAATCACTGCCCCAGAAGAAAAGCCTGTTTTTTTAAGAGAAGCCCTGCAGCACAATAATGTCTGCTATGGACACGACAGCAGTAGAAAGAAACTGTGACTCGATTCAACCACAAAAAAAAAATTAAATTAAAAATATCAAAACAGTAATAACAAGAGAAAAAGCAGGGCGTTACTGGTACCAGGGATGGCACAAGAGTATAAAAAACGTCATTTCACTTTATTTACAAAACTTTAAAATAACATACAATATAAAACTACCCAGGAACATATAAACCATATTAAAGGTTACATATCTGATATAGAAACAATATAAATCAGTACATAACCTGAGAAATGGCAATGCAATAAGGTCAATGCGTTTCGCATAAATGCTTCCTCAGGACCTTTGTTCTTGCATTCAGAAGAGAGAATCCTAGCTAAAGAAATACATAGCAGATGTACATCTTTCACAAGATACACATTCATCATAATAGGTCCATGTACACTCACATTTGACTGCAGAGCAATAAAAAAAGGATAGTAGTTGGTGGTGGCCGTTGCTGATCAGACATAACATATGGCTCACAAATTTTATCTAACATACATTGGTAGTGAAGATCATATACGCAAATATCCCAAAAACAGTGGCTAGGGAAGAAGTATGGAAAAGGCCAAACTAACTCCAACAATGGCGTACATTATTAAACAACATTTATTTGCATGATAGGTCCACTCACAGATAAAGGTTGAACATCTATCCCAACATGCTAAAGGATCAATCCCTTCAGAGGAAAATATAACTATTCAGAAGATGTTAAATAATAGGGGGGAACTGGGATCCGGATGTTACTCTCTTTTTATAGTGAGGGGGCTAGCTTGTCCAAAATTAGTCTTCTTAACCTGTTGGTTGTAGCTCAAAGGCCATGCAATGCATTTTGGCTTTAAAAATATACTCTCAGGCAAATTTGCACAAAAAATTGCCAGAACTGCAGACCTCAAAGCTACAGGATTCACCTTGAAACCATGGTAGCAGCAAACCTGAACCTCATAACTATATACAGTATCTCACAAAAGTGAGTACACCCCTCACATTTTTGTAAATATTTTATTATATATGTTCATGTGACAACACTGAAGAAATGACACTTTGCTACAATGTAAAGTAGTGAGTGTACAGCTTGTATAACAGTGTCAATTTGCTGTCCCCTCAATATAACTCAACACACATCCATTCATGTCTAAACCACTGGCAACAAAAGTGTATAGCCCTAAGTGAAAATGTCCAAATTGAGCTCAAAGTGTCATTATTTTGTGTGGCCACCATTATTTTCCAGCACTGCCTTAACCCTCTTGGGCATGGAGTTCACCAGAGCTTCACAGGTTGCCACTGGAGTCCTCATCCACTCCTCTGTGACAACATCACGGAGCTAGTAGATGTTAGAGACCTTGCGCTCATCCACCTTCCGTTTTGAGGATACCCCACAGATGCTCAATAGGGGTTAGGTCTGGAGACATGCTTGGCCAGTCCATCACCTTTACCCTCAGCTTCTCTAGCAAGGCAGTGGTCATCTTGAAGGTGTGTTTGAGGTCGTTAACATGTTGGAATACTGCCCTGTGTTTCAGTTTCTGAAGGGAGGACATCATGCTCTGCTTCAGTATGTCACAGTTCATGTTGGCATTCATGTTTCCCTCAATGAACTGTAGCTCCCCAGTGCCGACAGCAGGCATGCAACCCCCGACCATGACACTCCTACCACCATGGTTGTCTGTACGCAAGACACACTTGTCTTTGTACTCCTCACCTGGTTGCCACCACACATGCTTGACTCCATTTGAACCAAATAAGTTTATCTTGGTCCCATCAGACCACAGGACATGGTTCCAGTAATCCATGTCCTTATTCTGCCTGTCTTCAGGAAACTGTTTGCAGGCTTTCTTGTGCATCATCTTTAGAAGAGGCTTCCTTTTGGGACAACAGCCATGCAGACCAATTTGATGCAGTGTGCAGCATATGGTCTGAGCACTGACAGGCTGACCCCCCCACCCCTTCAACCTCTGCAGCAATGCTGACAGCACTCATACGTCTATTTCCCAAAGACAACATCTGGATATGACGCTGAGCACATGCACTCAACTTCCTTGCTTGACCATGGCAAGGCCTGTTCTGAGTGGAACCTGTCTTGTTAAACTGCTGCATTGTCTTGACTACCGTGCTGCAGCTCAGTTTCAGTGTCTTGGCAATCTTCGTATAGCCTAGGCCATTTTTATGCAGAGCAGTGGTCCTCAACTCCAGTCCTCGGGACCTGCCAACAGGCCAGATTTTAAGTATTACCTTGGGGAGATGCAGACTAGAATACTGCAATCACTGAGCAGCAAATTATATCACCTGTGATGCATTTCAGTTATCCTGCAAACCTGGCCTGTTAGTGGGTCCCAAGGACCGGAGTTGAGAACCACTGATGTAGAGCAACAATTCTTTTTTTCAGATCCTCAGTGTCACAACACCTGGGGTCAGGTTACAGGTGCGCACCACTGGGGTGCGAATCGTACCGAGGGTTGCAAAGCGCACCACTAAGGTTGTGGACCTATAGCTGACTGCTGCTAATGATCTCCAGCTGGTACGGGAAGAGGGGCCCCTGGAACACGGACACTAGGAAACAGGGAGCTAGTGCATCGGTTTCCCCAGGGCGTGGAGTCTAAGAGCCAGTAGGTATTCGCCAGAGCCTCTGGTGGTGAGGATGGATTTGGCTGTAACTGGATCCAGGTCGCGGTGTCCCTTAGCTCACGCTTGGCTGGCTACAGGTGGAAGAGAGGAAGCAGCAGCACAGGAACAGCAAAGGATAGTCAGCGGCCTGGAAAAGGGTGAGGGCCACTAGCAGACAGGAGAAACAGAGAACAAGCCAAAGATCGGGGTATCAGGCAGGCAGGGATAGTCAGAACAAGCCAAATGTCGATAACTAGAAATAGACACAGAGCATGGAACAAGAACAACCCCACACGAAGCCAAACACACACAACATTGATCGGCACTGCAGACTTGCGCTGCCAGGTGTTATACAATGCTCCTACTTAGAGTCTGAGGTGGAGTTCAGCTGAGGAGGGCTACTAAAGCACACAGGTGAGGGAGGCACGGCCTCTAATTGGACACATGCAGCAAGTTAGGCAACAGACAAGACATGAATGTTACTGTAGTTTCATGACACTCAGAGAATTCTTTGGCATTAGGTGCCATGTTGAACTTCCAGTGACCAGTATGAGAGAGTGAGAGTGATAACACCAAATTTAACACACCTGCTCCCCATTCCCTCCTGAGAACTTGTAACACTAATGAGTCACATGACACCGGGGAGGGAAAATGGCTAATTGGACCCAATTTGGACATTTTCACTTTTGTACTCACTTTTGTTGCCAACGGTTTAAACATGAATGGCTGGTTGTTGAGTTATTTTGAGGGAACAGTAAATTTACACTGTTATACAAGCTGTACACTCACTACTTTACATTGTAGCAAAGGGTCATTTCTTCAGTGTTGTCACATGAAAAGAAAAAATAAAATATTTACAAAAATGTGAGGGGTGTAGTCACTTTTGTGAGATACTGTATATTTGAACACAGCTAAGAACTATACATCAAAGGGGAACTGAAAACTTGGGCAAAACAAAACTATCCATTATTATCCATATTAGTAGCACTTTCTACTGCCACAGCAATTGTTAGGTGTGGTCAAGTGTGAGTGTGCTATATGCATTAAAAAGGAGTTTTTTTCAATTGTAAAGCATGTGGTAATATGAACTAAGCAAGATGACTATTGCTTTGTCTGCTGTCACTTAAATAAAAATCACATCATTCATTTTCCTTTAACACATCTTGCAAAATTGCCAGTTGTGCAATAGCAAAAGCAATTATAATCTTAGAAATAAAGAATGCTATAAAATATATTTTTAAGGGAGCACCCTTTATAGAATAAAAAGAAATAATTACAAATAGCTCTCCGTAATTTTTTTTTATAGTAATGAATTAATATATTTATTGCAAGAAATAATTTAAGCAACCAACACAGCATAACAAAAAAGCGTGTAGAATGTCATACTCTGTGCCAGAATGTATAAAACAGTTTGGCATCTGTCTATAACATTTATAGGTATAGATAGGTATAGATAGAAAGTCTCCACTTTCATGTAAAGATTCAGGCCACAGGAAGCTCAACTGCCATTTGTCACTACTGTACAGTACTGTCATTTTCCTGGTCAACCAGGTTCTAAAGCCACAAACCAGTGTTGGAGAAACCTAGAAGGATCTAGTTCCTCCCTCTGACCACTAAAAATGTATGTGGCTAGGTGGAGGAAGAGATTCTTACATGCTGCTTCCTGGAGGCCCGGCATAATGAAAAGGGAGGAAAAGGCCTGGGCTCCAGTTATTGCCACTGTTACTGTCATTCCCCACAAAAGACTTCTCACATATTTTTAACAGAGGACCATTTGTTGCCTTCATATTGTCAGAATTGCCTGTTTGTTGTCTATGAATAGTCAAGATTGGTTGAATAACCCCTGTATTGTCAAAGAGAAACCACCATTCAGTGACAGTGCTGCTGATTTCCTATAAATTGCAGGTGTAGGTGTATCTTCCTAAGGCATGTGTTTTAAATTACAGTGATTGATTTACCTGTGGTGAATGTTTATTAAATGTCACATTCATTGCTTGTTAAATGCTCTGTGAATCTAAACAAACTAGTCGGAGAATTGTCTGACAGGTAGCAACATCAAATGGTTTTATGTAAAACTATAATACATAAATAACATCACTCTATTAAGAGCAGAAAATCCCAGAGGAATCCCAGATTATCATAAAGGAAAGAGCTTGATGGTTTTGCAGCACATGGATGCTTAAGCATAACAGGAAAGTTGCTAGTATTGCTGTTTGTGCAACTGACAAAGCCACCCTGCTGCATGTTTCTTTCTCATCTGCAAATTAGGTGTGTATATTAAAATCACATAAAATGCAAGACAAAAGCTAAGAATAACGTTGTAAAATATTCTACCTGTATAGAAATGTTAGCTCTGAGAGCTACCTAGAGCTAGACTTTTAGCTTTATAAGCCGTGTTTAGGCAAAACATATCAATATGGATTCTAATGAGTTCATTTTTTAAATCAAATTGTCTTGTTTTATAGGTAGAAATGCTGACAAGGAGATTAGAAATAAGCTTAAAGTACATTACCATGCCTTTGAAAAAAAAAAAAAAAGCTGATGGGTAAGCAAAGGCAGAGAGGTTACTGGGAAAGTGCAGAAACAGCATTTGCACCTCATATCTTATCCATTCCACTGTAATAGTAAAACTGCAGTGACAAGAAATATCTGTCACCGTAACATTATCTATATATTCAATATTTAACTGTGTCAGCTTTATGAAATAATAACATATAAAAGGGTATACTTACTGTACACAGGAAAATGCCCTTTAAATTATATACCCTCTATGTGTTAAAATAGTTTTGTTACTTATTTAAAATTATACTTTTAAAATGTAATTTGATTTGTTTAATGAAAGTTATATAATTAACTTTGGCTGCTGATTATAGTTATTTAACCACTTCAGTATTAGCCTGTAGTACTCCTTCTTTACCAGACCATTTTTACGTTTTCATTGCTGTGATATTGTGACTGACATTTACTCCATCACGCAACACTGTATCCAAATTAATTTTTTATATTTTTTTGAGACACGGAGAGATTCCTCTGTCAACAGAAAGCATTTCCATGACTATTGCCTGCACATCTATCTTACTTGTCCATTTTTTTAAATATCTCTTTTATTGAATTTTTGATGAAAGTCCAGAAAATGTACAAAAAGTACAAAAAGAGAGATACAAATGCTTACAACCCATGCAGGGGGCAAGCACATGTGTAAAAAACAAAACTCAAAACATAGAGGTTGTACAATAATATCATACAATTGTATAGTGCGTGACTCAAACACAAGTTGTAAAGAATATTAACAAGGGTACCTTGCCCATCGGGAAGATTTCCTGAGGACCAACTTTAAGGGAATAGATCAATACTTTTAGGCATCAGCTGATGTGGTTATAGAAAGATTGTCCAGCCAGCATGACCAAACTTTTTGAAATTTCTTTGGACAACCTTTACTTGTCTTGTTCAGCTACTGTTCTCACACTTCTCCAAAATGTAAAGATGTCAGTGGGGAGTAGTGGAAGAAAGGACTATGTGCCTTGCCTTCTCCACTGTTTTGGTTTTTCTGAACCTGGAGGGTCTCATAGACTGGGGCCTCCAAACTTTCTAAACAAAGGGCCTGTTTCAAAAGGCCGGACTGTGGCGATTGGGAGTAGAAAAGGTCCTGACATTAGTGGGAAAAAAAAACATTGCTTCTTCCAGTGGGAGTAATTGCACCCCATTATTGGTGTAAGTGAAAGGAATTGTACCCCATCGTTGATGTCATTTGGTCTTACCGTTGGTGTCATTGGGAGAAATTGTGCAACATTGTTGATGTCAGTGGGAGGAATTGTGCAACCTTCATTGGTGTCAGTGGGAGGAATTATGCCCCATTGTGGCATCAGTGGATGAAATAGTGCCCCAAGGACCGAATAAAAGCAAGCAAAGGGCCATATCTGCGTTATCAATTCCAAATTTTCAACGGATTCACAAGGGGAACAGAAAAGTCTGGGATCGTTGACGGGACCATATATCCAGATTCTGTCACCAGAGGTTTGATACTGGGCCCCTCCTCCCTCCGTCTATACCGGGAAACGAACGAAAATAAGCCAGGAACCCCGTGATAAAGTAGGTGACTACGGTGTTACCCCGTATTAAGGAGGGTGACTGTGGTTACTTCCAACGTGTT
>BLSH010334195.1:1353430-1365228 GCA_018402905.1 Glandirana rugosa | reverse complement strand
GCCCCCCCCCCCCCCCGGGTCACATTTTGGAGACCACTGTCATAGACCTATATACCAGGGGAGTTGCTAGGGTCTGAAAAGACAAGGGGAACACTTAGGCAACTTTTATATCCCTTACTATTGGGCACATATTGTAACTCAGCAATTTCTTAATACCAAAACATTTCTGTACTTTGCAAACAAATCTGAGACATTTTGTTCAAGAAGCTATAAAAAGTTATAAAGAACCATCAGTCACAGGGAAAAAGCCATGCAGGGTGCCATCAGTAGCAAAGCAAAGCTACTACAGCACACGATCAATAAAAGTTAGGGGTAAAGCCACACAGAACATCAGTCATGGGGGACAGTCTCCTCAATCACCATCAGATACATAGGAAAGACACACAGAACACCATGTTGCACAGGAGAAAGCAACACAGAACACTATAATTAAAGCAGAGTTCCACCCAAAAGTGGAACTTCCACTTTAAGCACTTCTCGCCCCCTTACATGCCCCATGTGGCATGTAATTTTTTGGGGGGGAGGAGAGTGTAACCAGTTTTCAGAGGGACTTCCTGTCCCAGTTCCTTCTTCTGTCACCTGGCCGCCTAGGTGACTCCTCCTCTCCCCCTAGGTGGCCCCTCCCTCCTGGCAATCTTCTGGGACACATCACAGGTCCCAGAAGATTGTCTGGCCACTGGGAATGTGCAGCGCAACTCTCGAATGCGCAGGGCATGCCCGGCCGTGAAGCCGCTAGCTGTCACGGGCGGAGCCCACGCTTGCAATGACGGCACCCGCCGGGAGGAGCGGGAGACGTGCGAGGCTTCGGGCGCGGCCATCGCTGGACCACAAGACAGGTAAGTTTTTGTTTATTAAAAGTCAGCAACTACACTTTTAGTAGCCGCTGACTATTAATAAACTAAAAAACGAGTGGAACTCCACTTTCACTGGGGTAAAGCCACACAAAGCATCCGTTACAGGGGAAAGTCTACTGGAACATCACCAGATACATGGGAAAGAAACACAAAACATTGTCAGTCACAGAAAAAAAGCAATACAGAACACCATCAGTAAAAGCCACTTAAAACCTCAGTCACAGGGGGAAAGTCTCCAAGAACATCATCAGTCACAAGGGAGAATTCCACACCAAACACTATTAGATACAGGGGAAAAGCCACAGAGAATACGATCAGTCAGAGGGTAAAAGTCTCTCAAAATATAATTAGTCGCCAGGGAATGTTTTTCAAAACCTCATCAGTCACAGGGTAAAAGCTACACAGGACATCATCAGTCACAGGATAAAAGGCACACAGGACATCATCAGTCAGAGGGAGCAAGGATGACAGAACACCAACAGTCACAAAGGGGGAAACATACAGAACACCAGCAATCATGGGAGAAACTTTCCAAGAACACCATCAGTCACAAAGGGGGAAACATACAGAATGCCAGGAATCATGGGGGGAAGTTTCACAGAACACCATTAGTACCAGGGTAAAGACATTTAAAATTACATTAGTCACAGGGCAGGAGCCACATAAAATGCCATAAGCCACATAAGGAAGTCAAACTGAATGCCACCAGTCAAAGGAGTGAATTCTGCAAAGAACACAAACAGTCACAGTGGGAAATTTCCAAGGAACACTGTCAGCCATGGGGGAAGACACAAACACACAAGCTGGAGGTTTTTTAGGAGCCTTGCGTCAGCCTGGGTTTCTAGTGTGCTGATGCACCTGAAGGAAGGATTGGGCTAATGTCCAAAATATCCAAAACAAAAATGAGTTTTTAACCAAATTATTGAAACTGTTTAACTAAATTTACAGATAAGGAAAGTTTGTATTCTTCTACGTACCAACCTATCCATGTGCACCTTTGCTTTAGTCATAAATCAATCTGAGTGGCTGCCATTTTTGCATTTTTTACCCAAAACAAATAATACTGTCAGCTAAAAAGAGAAAAGTACAAAGAAGGCTACAAAACTGCAAAAAGGGGGGAAATACCACACAGAAATGAATGTATCACTAATAGGACACTAATATTACTGTTTTAATCCTTGCAGTCAAAGTCAAACCATAACAGCGGTGCTGGTCAGACATTATATCACAGTGTTCAAGCAAGGTCAGTAAATAGATCATTCTGGGCCTTTCAATGTAAATCAGCTGGCAGAGTCACCTCCATGAGCCAGCTAAGGACTACAGTGAGCAACCAGAGTGGAAGTGCAATCTGGTGCATTTTTTTAAAGGACCTTGTCTAATCAGGGCACACATTGACACCCAACAGAGTAGGTATACACTTGTCCATGTCCACTCAAAAAGAGCAGCTCACCTAAAGTGAAAAATAGAGTGGGTGCTCTAGATATCTCTAGATAGTGACCTATTCCAGAGAACACATTAGGAACATTTGGAACAGCAGCAGATGACAGGCTGAGGAAGTAAACAAAGGCCATTGGAGCTGCTGCAACATAGTCTACCCCACAACCCCCCCCCCCCCTCCATCCACATCCTGATATTATAGTGCTGGCACCTATTCTTAGGAATTGTGCTTAAAGACTCTCACCTGGCCAAGGATCACTAAGATAAAATGTTCACCTTATATGGTCATTACCAACAGAGTGACTGTACGAATAGACAGATAATATGATTTCCACTATTGTACACATTGTGCAAAGTTGTTCAAAATGATGTAAGCATGTGTTTGCTTCATTCTGTTGGTTTTTTTTTTTTCTAGCCACTTATCTTATTTTATTCAAAATTCCCTAAATTATTGTTTTTTAATGGGAAAGGGATAACCTAGGATTTTTAACATGTGCAATATTTATTTTATTTATTTTTATTTCAGGTACTTATATAGTGCTGTCAATTTTCGCAGCACTTTACATATAGTCAATTTGTTTCCGTGTACATCTCTGATTACAGTATCTAGACATGCTTTAGGTTCTCTTCACATTCCCCCGCCATTTCTACTGAGTACACAAATGTACTATATCCTTTTCTGACTTGGTTTAAAAGATGAAGTGTCTAGAGATTACAGTAAGCAGAATGACAGTATCTTCTAAACAGAGGCTAAGGCATTTGGTCAGCACATTTCATCCAGTTTCTATCATCACACGCTGAGCAGCAGTTACATGAAAAGACATGATATTGCAAAACATCTTTCACTGATTGTGTTCTTTGCATGTAATCACGGAGAAAATCAGTTATTGAAATGTTAGACTGAAAAGTTTCACTATTCAGTCTGCTGGGTCATAAATAAATGAAATAAAATTTTGCAAAATAAGTAAGTTCCCCAGAAAGTGTGGAATATATTTCTTTTAACTTCTCAACTCTAAACAGCAAGTAATGAGCCAAAATTTACATTGTTGTCAACATTTTAAAACATTTCCAAGGACTTTTTTTTTCTGTGTGTCCAGAAAACCATTGTAGGCAGACAATGTACTTTAATAAGGAGTGTGGCATTCATTTAAAATTCACATGGTTCTTCAAAAAGCATATCATTAAATTATTGTACATTTAAAGTGGCATTAAACCCAAAACCAAAAATGCATTATATTGCAATCTAAGTAATCATTAGATGTAGCGACTGTATTCATTTTTTCCCCCTCTCTTTTACCCTGGCGTTCTGGCCAGTAACACAACCTCCTGTATTATACAGACACCACACAGTCTCGAGGCATCCTTTAAAACTATGGACAGTCTTGAGGTACCCCATTCTAAAATGTAAAAGCTATTCTAACAGTTTTACATAATGCAGCAACATCCACACACATAGGACACACAACGTTAGAGGTACAAACTAGTACTGAGTAATATTCCAATGCTTCTCTTCTTCCTCAGTTTTTCTCCATCACTTAGCTAATGTGACCCCAAAGCTGATGGAGAGAGGCAGTGGAGGGTCAAACAAGGATGGTATGCAGGTGACTAACATCCTCCTTATCAACTGATGATGTCATTGGTCGTTAAAAGGTTGGCAGCCAGAAGGTCGTAATGGTGCACAATGAAAACCTGTGGCTTTGTGTAACTAAAAAGCAAGCTTCATCCACTCACCGCATGTATATAATTTTTGGGCAATTTTTAGCCATTTTGCCAAGGCATCCCTGAAGAAACCTCAAGGCACCCCAGGGTGCTTGGGCACCCTGGTTGAAAAAGGCTCTGGATGAATGAGGACAGGGGGCAGATTTGGACAGCAGCATTGTCAGTCTGGGGGAGGGGAGTGTTAGATGTACTAGCAGATTTAATTACAGCAACAAATTAAAGCTGAACTCCAACTTCCTGCTGAACCGGCCGAGATTCGAACTATGTATGGCCGGCCTTACTGGATAGGTCACCAGATAAAAATACACAAAAGAAAGCCTAAAAAAGACAACTAATGCATCTAAGAATTAGTAAGCTACAATATAATAAATGTTTGCTTTTGGATTTAATACTGCTTTTTAAAATACTGTATATAGAGGAAGATTTATCATAATGTAGCCCCCCATAGGGTAGGTGTGTTTTTCTAGCGGGGTTTTGCTAGGTGAGGTAAAATTTAGTCAGGCCTCAGTGTAGGAGCAGGCCTAAATGTTTTGAACTGGGCTGGGAGGAGTGGCTCAGGGAGGATTGAGTTGGTTCAACAGATGAGGTCACAGGACCTCCCACTTCTTTCTAGAAACCTGGAGGAGGGTTTCTGGTCAGAGAGCTGGGAGATAGGTGGAGCCATCTGGAGTGTTCTAAGGAGCCCTGACCAATCCCCAAGCAGGACTGGCAGGGGGCAGGTCAGCTCAATCTGGAGAAGTGTGTCAGGTGGAATTCTGGCGATGTAGTAGAGGCACTGTGGGGGCCCTTACCCGGGAGGTCGCCCCTGTCTGGGGAGGGTGACTTTGGGGCTTGGAGGTTTGGTGCAGCCAGTAATGGTGGTGATTCCTGGAATCACACAAGGGAACAGGAGGACAGGTGCTGCACAGAGAGAGAGAGAGAGACTTTAAATTGATCCACTGGGTGTCAGTCAGGGGAAGGAGTGTCACTGAGCAAAAGCAGGTCTGAGGGACCTGGAAGAGGGATGGGCTAGGAGTTGTAGTCCATCAAAGGCCCGGCTAGCACCCAAGTACTTTGCTACATATTCAGGGGCCTGTGATCCCTGGCCTGTAATGGGTGTTCCTGAGGTCCTGCTAACACAGAGTAGGCCTCACCATGTGCTAGCCATGGTGAAGAGGAAGGAGTAAAGAAGCTTGATAAATTTCCTTTCAGGCTGGAAACTAAGTGATGTGCTGGAGAGAAGTAAAAGAGTGATAATCTGCAAGTTCTGTGCTAGAGAGAGAACTGTAGGAGAAACTGTCAGCAAGTTGAGTGAGGGAGAGTTGTGAGGAGTAACAGTCTGCAGAAGGATAGTCTGCAGTGCAAGTGTGCATATACAGGACCGTATATGAAGTTTGTGTACCATAATTCTTTGGGCATCCCACAGTCATCCCTTATCCCCATCCAAGTTATTTCCCCTAAATAAAAGAACAAAAAAACAAGAGCCGGCCTGATTAAGTGTCTCCGGATGTGTGATATATGGTGTGACTGAGGGCAGCTATAAGGTGAACCACTACTACCAGCCACTCTCAAGGGAGCACATGGCTACAATAATAAGGAAAGAAACACAGCCAAGGTATTGCTGATTGGTAAAATTATTTATCTATTTGTTTGACTAGTGGCAACCTAAAAGTTCTTGCAAAATAGTAAAAGCCAACAACACTGCAAATGCATTTTGGTATAACATTTTTGGAAAACACCATCTGACCCTAACTTTTCTACTGTGTACTGCTACACCTGTTGTGGCTACTGATGGATTGAAGGTTTTTGTAGGTGGCAAAGATCCTGTGTATTACATTGCTTTCCAAAGCTTTTGCTGCAAGTGGAAAACTCCTATAAAGCATATGTAAAACCAGTCACTACACATTTATATAACCTTTAAAATGATAAATTCAAAATTAACTTTCAATCCTTTTAATATCAGCAGGATAGAGGACCTAGATGCAGGCCTGTCCCCCAGATTTTCTGGGACGGTTCGTATCTATTCATTTGAAGCTATAGGGTAGAATAAAAGTTTCCGGTGCATCACACTTACTGGTATCTGCAAGTGTATTGTGAGCAGTTAATATAATTAATAGGCATCCACTAACTCATTAAAGCAATGTATTGATTGTACAAGAGCAATTATAGGTTTTTTGTAGGCATTACAAAGGGTGATTTAGCAATTATCATCCACAATTATTTGTAGCAGCTTTGCACATTTATTTACAAATGGAAAATACCTCTATAACCCAAATATAATAGGACCCAAACTTAGTGGAACCTCCTGACAGCAGAAAGTCACGTTTTGCTTCTGTATACCTTAGTTTAATTGGTACTTTTCCATTATCCATGAGCCACGGCCTCAGTCTTCTGTGAGGAGAAATGCCACTCACCAGGAGAAATGAGACATAAACACATTCATTTACTTTATAAAATATTTATTTATTTCACAGCTGAACTTATTTATGCATGTCAGAATGAAAGTTACTTATGTATTTCAGGGGGCCAATATTTTGTGATAGCACTGGATACACTACAGAACATGTCATTAAATTTGCAATTCTGCCTCAACGTGAACTGTGCAAAGTACAGCGCCATATAATGTCTTGCTGCAACTCGTTTTTATTAGTTTTACTGTTTTAATCGACTCCATCGTCTCTCAATTTTGGTATGCGCTTCTGTCTCTGGGTCAATAAAGTAATATTTATGATTGATCTTTAAGTGTTTGCATACTCTCTCCTCTAGCTGGAGCAGTATGTCCTCCATGGATCAGTGGACCCCATTTAAATATTCCCCTAAATCCCTGCAATTTTTTGTGAAAACCCACTATTGAAAGAGCACATGGTCTGTTTTATTTCCCCTCCTCTATTTCCCCTCCTTGTAAACATAGTCTTATCTATCTCTACAATTAAATTTGGTCCTTCTATTTTTCTTCTTTAATTGTAGGGATAGCAGTAGCAAAGCAGGTGCCTTATAATAACTTGTGTTCCATTGTAGCGTATCCACCATGAGAATGTAATAGTGAAGACTGGAGGACTGGAGGATTACAGAATGGACACTGGCAAAGCACCATATCCTAGCACAGTAATGAAATATCCCCTGGCATTTAAAATGTGCTAAGGAGTGTAGCCCAAGTAGAAGTGTTAAAATTGTTAAGGATATGTGTGGCATGTTTAACAGATCATACATGTCAATGTATAAGGGGCCCTGTTTACTAACTGTGAAATTTGTTAACCATATAGGCCTTGTTGAGAGAAAATGCATTATTCATGACCAATTGCCAGATTTCTTAGCAATGCAAAATGTATAAGCCACATACACGTTATTGAAATGTAACTTCACTTAAATACAGTATATACTATATATATATATATATATATATATATATATATATATATACACACACATCATCAGGATTGCTATATATGAAAGGTGAGCACAGATGCCAAGCCGCAAGTGGTGTCTGGGTCTCGCGAGGATCCACTGATCCAGCCACTGATCCCCACACAGATCAGTCCTTAAGAAAGCAAAAGGAGCAGTCAATGGGGAGCTGGGTGGGCCCTCTCTCAAATGGGCAATGACACATAAATGTCTGTACAGATCCACAAGACCGGTGGGGGGGGGGCACTGAAACAGCGGCAAAATAAGCAAGCCCAGTCCTGACTGCGAACTAGCGGTCAGGCCAGACGCTGCCATCACATTGGCCCAAAATTAGTCAAGAGTGGAAGTGATGTCAGTCCCCGCCAGAGGGTGGAAGTAACGTCAAACCATTACCGCCCAGCCGCCATAACCGGAAGTGCGTTCCATTGTGATCATGCACATTCCCCTATTGGCAGGCATTCAAATTGGAGGCACCAGCAACTACACTGATCCAGAACATATCAGCCAGGCCAAAAAACAAACCAGGGACAAGGAGCAAACCACACATATGAAAACCTCTGTTCCAACCTAAATATAGGCAGAAACGGAGAGAGAAAGCAGCCTCCAATCACAGATGGGGATCCCAAAAGTTGTCTTTATTAAATATGGCCAAATGAGACCTAACAACAAGCATTTTTCTATGTGTATTATGTAGTGGATTTATCTTTGGAATATTGGTGGTTTACTCACATCCTTGGTAACATTTTGAGTTCCACTGTCAATGCTCAAGCATTTTCTCCTCATTCACATTAGTGTAATGATAGCTGTTTACAAATAGGATAGTTCTAATCCTTCATATAATTTTGATGTATTGATGGCTGAATTAGGTCTGGATTCCCCTGTTTATTATCATCCTCTATGGGATTTATGTTCTTTTTCTCTCCTTTTCTTTTAATATAGAGCAGATATTACATCTGATGATTGGTTCTGAACTTTGCCTAGCATCAGCAAGCTGAAGTGTTGGTTATAGTCTCCTCCTAGCTCGAACACATCTGATGCAACTTTTAGAGGTATTTTAGTATTATTCTTTAATACTCATGATACATTGCTTCCGCCCCCCCCCCCTTCTTACCAGGGGATAGGGCAGTGTATATATATATATATATTCACACTTTTGTGAGCTACTGTATATATATATATATATATATATATACAGTATCTCACAACAGTGAGCACATCCCTCACATTTTTGTAAATATTTTATTCTATCTTTTCATGTTACAACACTGAAGAAATTACACTTTGCTACAATGTAAAGTAGTGAGTGTACAGCTTGTATAACAGTGTAAATTTGCTGTCCCCTCAAAATAACTCAACACACAGCCATTAATGTCTAAACCGCTGGTAACAAAAGTGAGTACACCCCTAAGTGAAAATGTCCAACGCTGTACACTCACTACTTTACATTGTAGCAAAGTGTCATTTCTTCAGTGTTGTCACATGAAAAAATATAATAAAATATTATGTACAAAAATGTGAGGGGTGTACTTTTGTGAGATACTGTATATATATATATATATATATATATATATATATATATATATACTGGATGTTTTGATTCAGACTCAGACAATGAAGCCCTGAAGAAGCGGTCTCTGCAGCGAAACATGTAGGCAGATTCCACATGACGTCTGATGATCTTCTGACACGTATATATGTTTTTATATGTGTGGGCTTATATTTACTTTAATTTTTTTTCGATATGATGTATTGTATGTATTATTAAAGAAAAATTTATACTATGAAAAAATATATATGTATTCATGTATGTCTTTATACATCCATGGGAACCACCGTTTAAAATGCCCATTTCTCATCCCTTCTTTTCTTTACTAAAAAAGTTGCCTTAGGTATTTATTTTCTCTTCCTACTTCTAATATAAATATTGCAACTTTTCTTTGCACTACTTTTATGATACAATCATTTTGTAAGAGGAATTGTAATTGCAATCAGTTTGTCTGCCGATTCTTGGGGTTGTGTCTTTTCAAAGCCAATCAGTCTAAACCTGGATAATGTACTTTCACACGTCGACACATGGTGCTCAAGATTGAATTTAAATCATTATATTTTGCACACAATCACAACATTTGAAACAACCAGCAGGTTTTGGATTGCTGAACATTTGTTTTTATGCAATCTTCTCAGAAATATGTGTTTGTTCATAAACTTAAGAAACATTTCTTGGAGGACAGAGAAAAAAAATCAATCATTTTTGATATGCACTGTGATCACATCTGTTGTTCCTAAATGTTTTCCTTTTTAACCTCCTGGGGTATAGACACCAACATCTGGCCTATCGCGTGCCTCCTCATATTTTAGAATCAGCAGAGAAAAGAAAGGAATTTAAATATGAGCAACAGCAATAACAGATGCAACTTTATAATCAAAGCATGTAAAGCAAAATCATCTTTTAACACCACAGGTTAGCTATTTGTGTAGATTAACACATCAGGTGTGTGGCTTGTTTTTCTTTTTTTTTTAAAGAACAGGTATCCGTCTCACCCCCCAGCCCCAACCTTACTAATTTCAGAGCTTTACTTGAAAGTGAAGCAGCCAAGATGAACTTTTACCCGAAATGCTGGGATTTGCAATATTGGGAATATGTATCTCTTCTAGGAGACTATGACTCTACTAGGGCTCTTTTGAAAGGTAAGCATACACTTTGCCCATACAGTGAAATGTACTCAATGTTATCAAACTGTTTGGTTTTTGATGCAAACACCTGAATTTACAATATGCATTTCTGTATATGTAAACCTTGATAGTTCAACATTTTGGGCCAGAAAATGTATCATCCTATAGTTCTATTAAAAGGAAAATAGGGGAAACAAAATTAAGTTTTTATTTACCCCTTTGTTTTATGTTGAAATGCGTATGTAATGTTCAAAAATACTTTAGGGTAGGCATTAACTGAGTTGGTTTAGACATGAATAACGCTTCCTTGAATTGAATTCAGAAATTTGTACAGAAAAGGCAATTTTTAAAGAATAAAAATTCACTCCCCGGACTTCTTCAAGATGGTATTTCGGTTTTTCTAGGTTTCATCTGGGTCCTGTCTAGGATGTGGTTATATGGCAAGTAGTTGTGTCATTCAGATGTGCTTATGCATGTGGGATGACACTTACAACAGCATTAAACACAAAACAAAACTGTAATCTATGAGAGCTTTCTAATCCTTAGGTGTGGTGACTGCATTTATTTTCTTTTTTAGTTTTATTTCCTTTATTTTCACCCAGCGATCTAGCCAGGAACACACTTCCTGTCTTAGCCTAGATTCACATTGGTGCAGGAATGAAATGGTGCGAGCTCAGTTGAACTTACACCATTTCATTCCTGCATGTCAGTCCCGACTTCAGGTGCGATTTCAGAGACATCTTTACGGGTTGCTGCTCAGATGTCTATGGAAATTGCACCTGAAATCGCCAAAAATATTACAGAAACTACTTTTTGGAATCGGTGCGGCGCTGCAAATGCGATTAGGATGTTGCCATGTCATAACATATGCCAAATTGCACCAATGTGAACCAGGGCTGAGGGTGATTCCAATCTATGGAGGAGCAATGGAGCCACCCTTAGACAGCGACATGGTCAACCTGGCAGGAGGTAGTATTAAGCTGGTCAAAAGCTGGTTCAGCAGGGATGTTTGATCGACTTCTGTCAAAGGAACATGCTGGAAAACCTTTGTGGCTCAATGGCTGCAGCCACTGATCAGTGTATTCTGACAATGGTGGGTCCTGTCAGGATACAATGTCCTGTAGGAGAAGATTCCTCCATCCACCTTATTTTCTGCGGGGAAATCTGTTAGTTTTTTTTTTTTAAACCCACTAGCTGAAAGAAAAAAATATTAATTGTCTATGGCCAGCATTAGATGTGCTAGCAATTGTATACCCTATTTCATCTCTATTTGCTATTTTTTTCCCAAAGAAGGTGAAGTTAACCTTTAACTTTACCACTGTATTTATATTTTGAAGTATATTCTAACAAGCTTGCTGCCATTGCAGTTTAACGGCAGATTGCATGCACGCACAGTAAATAACAAGATGGTGGCGGTATCCCCTGTGTGCATGGAGACAAAACGTCTCTGAAATGTCTAACGTTACCGTCGTTCGAACAATCTTATATGAAGTTTTATATTTATGTCACCATTTCAATTTCCAATTGAAGTGGAAGAAACCCTTTTTTTATCGTTTATCTCTACTTTATCCCATATGTTAACGATCGTGTAGATTACGACCGGTATCTGTTAATTATAAAAAAAGAAAGTCGATCACCCAAATTTTTTTTTTTTGATTGTCTAAAGGGGCGTCTTTTATTCCACCTACCTCCTTAGAAGAGGATGTCCTGTAACATAGGACTGTCCTGGGTGGT
>BLSH010334195.1:1338208-1352828 GCA_018402905.1 Glandirana rugosa | reverse complement strand
ACTGTTGACTGTCTCACAACCTCTGTTGGTAGTTTATTCCAATCATCAACCACCCTTTCAGTAAAATAATACTTTCTAAGATTAGTTTTGAACTTCCCCCCAGTTAGTTTTGGTCATGTCCCCGTGTTCTTGATTTTGGTTTCATATTGAAAAGACTGCCCTCCTGAACCTTATTCACCCCCTTGATGTATTTAAAGGTTTCAATCATGTCTCCCCTCTCCCTTCTTTCCTCCAGACTGTACATATTAAGTTCCTGAAGTCGCTCTTGATATGTTTTATCCCCCAGACCTTTCACCATTTTTGTTACCCATCTCTGAACTCATTCTATCTTATCAATATCTTTTTGTAAGTGAGGTCTCCAGAACTGGACACAGTATTCTAAGTGAGGTCTCACTAAAGATCTATATAGAGGAATCAGAACCTCCTTCCTCCTGCTGGTGATCCCTCTACTGATACATCCCAGAATTCTATTTGCTTTTCCCACTGCCTGGTCAGACTGTTTGCTCATTTTGCAATCATCTGAAATAAGCACCCCCAAATATTTTTCTTCTGTAGTGCTAACACTGTACCCCCAATGCTGTACTCTCTAAGCGGATTCTTTTTCCCTAGATGCATTAAAAAATAAAAAATCCAAAAAAGCGTATATTGATTGGTTTGCGCAAAAATGATAGCATCTACAAGCGATGGGATATTTTTTTTTTTTTTTTACTAGTAATGGCAGCGATAAGTGCCATAGCGAGACTTTGATATTCTGGCGGTCAAATCGGACACCTAACTGACACGTTTGACACTTTTTGGGGACCAGTGACATTAATACAGTGATCAGTGCTAAAAAAAATATGCACTGTCATTGTACTAATGACACTGGCTGGGAATGGGTTAACATCAGGAGCGATCAAAGGGTTACCTGTGTGCCTAGGTTGTGCTTACTCACTGTGGGGGAGGTGTTTTGACTAGGGGAAGGCAAAGATCCATGTTACTGCTTTGCAGAAACACAGCATCAATACCTTCCCTTCTGACAGAATGACAATCTGCCTTGCTTACATAAGCAGACTGTCATTCTGCCTGTGTCCTATGTAATTGACGGGTGCCATCGGACATCAAGTCCGCAGTCCCTGCTGTTGGGCTCCTGCTGTGAATAATCACAGTGGGAGTGGGTCGCTGGTGGCGCACGTGCGTGCCCCAGACCCAGAAGTGTCAAATCACGTACTAAGTATGTGATCTGGCAGAAAGCAGCCGCCCTGCCACAGTATATGTATGGTGGGCGGTTATGAAGCTGTTAAACTAAACTTACAAGTAAATTTACAATATTACTATAAACATACATAAAAAGTAAATACATTACAGACAATAAAAAAACACATTTGACATTGCATTGATAAGGTAAATAAACAATAAATACATCTGATTTATTCATTAAAAACAGAAAGTTTATTAAAATGAGGACAGAACAAGATATTAATACATTTCCACAAGGATGCTGGCCCATGCTGATTCCAGTGCTTCCCACAGTCGTGGTTAGTCAGCTGGTAGAGGATTTGTACTCTGTTCTATCTCATCCCACAAGTGTTTATTTGGATGGAGGACTGCATTATAATGAATTCATTATTTTGCTTGAAGAGTTACATGGTCAGTATTATCAAACTAAAAATTATTTCTGTTCATTTTAGATATACTTTAAATACAGTACATTGGTACTTGCATTAACAAGCCTTTGGAACTCCTCCGTAGTTCAGCATTTATTGTTTCTTTGCAAAATATGTTCAAATGTCCACATTTGCTCTCAGTGGGTGATGTGGATGCCACTACTCATTAGTACTTTGCTCAGCACTGGTAGAAGAACAAAATACAACCTTTATAATGAACTTGAGTACTATACATCACGAGACTGATAGTCTTTTACACAGAGCTCCAAGCAATGCTTTTTAGTGGACCTTAGGCATGCCCTAGTGAACCCTAGCCTTTTGAGCAGACCTTAGGCCTTAGTGTACAGAACGCCCCCAGAATTGTAATTTCCTGTGTGGGTAAAAAACTCTGCACTGAGATACAAGTCAGGTTTTAGGCATCATCTGCAAAAGAAATGTTATTTATGTTAAGATACTCCTAAAGGGTTAAAGCAAAACTTTGATAAAAAATAATGTTCTTTATCAAGGCACATACATTCTACATTAATAATTATTCAACCAAAATTAGTGTGTGTTGTAGATTGCCTCTAGTATTGCTCCTGTTGCTGGAGGCTGCCATTTTGCTAAAGCCCAGAGCCCCATAACAGCAGTAAATCAAAATGCAGAACTATACCCATCAATTTAACACTTTAATCACTTGCCTACAGAGCACTGTCACCTCCTTCCTGCCCATGGCATTTAATCACTGCAGGGTTTTTTACTTTTTCCTTAAATTTTGAAAAAAAAAAATCTTGCTGTCTTTCTTTCTGTCCGTAAATTTTGTAAATAAGTAATTTTTCTCCTTCACTTAGGTGCGTTGATGAGGCGGCACTGATGGGCACTGATAGGTGTAGTGATGTAGTAATGGATGAATGAATGTTATTATTTAGTTAGTATCATTATAGTTGTTCCCACAGCAATCAATTGATTCTTCCAGAGAGTAGCATTTATTGACTTCCAATACAGAAAAACAAAGTTCATAACACTTGCAACAGATGATCAAAATCCATCAGAGGTAAATATTGCTAAGGATAAGTAGCCTTCAGAGTCCCATTCCAACTAGACCATATCTAGACCTGTGCCCTCATCTTCACGGAGAAAGAATCAACGAACAGAGACACTGCCAGCATGATGTCCACTCATGTGCTAGTCTCACATGGGGGGGGGGTCTCCTAACCTCACATTAGTGTTTACCAGATAAACAAGCCACGATGAACCCCCCTCAAGTCTAATTAGCATCAATCAAGTCTGACCACCCAATCTGCATTCCACAACCCCCTGCAAGTAACTGTGGGCCTTTGATGTGTAATGCAGCTTGCCTGCCAGCTGTGTTAGGACCTAAACCATGACCTGTGAACACCAATGTACATATTATAAAAATTGTGTATATGTATATGAAATATTACACAACAATAGGCTGTACTTATGGGCACTGATGAGGCTGCACTTATGGGCACTGATTAGGTGGCACTGATGAGGAGGCACTAATATGCCACACTGTTGGGCCCTGATAGGTGGCCCTGATATGCTATGCAGCACTGATGAGCACTGATAGGCGGCACTGATGGGTGGCACTAGTGATGGGCACTGACAGGGGGCACTGATAGACGGCACTGGTGGGCACTGATAGGTGGCATGGATAGGCAGCACTGATGAGCACTGATGAGCACTGATGGGCACTGATGGGCACAGATGTGCGGCACTGATGGGAGGCACTGATGGGCAGCACTGCTGAGCGGGGACCGATGGACTCTGAATGGCAGCAGTGACTGGTGTCACTGGTGGGCATTGATTGGTGTCACTGGTGGGCACTGATTGGTGGCACTGATGGGCACTGATTGGTGGCACTGGGGAGCTTTACTGATGATCAGTGCCCTGATTACACGTCGGGGTGTTTACTGCGAGGAGATGCCACTGATCGGCTCTCCTCGCCACACACTCTGTCAGAGACACTTCCGCATTTACATGTGACTGGCTGTGATTGGACACAGCCGATCACATGGTTAAAGAGCCTCATAATTGGCTCTTTACAGAGATCGGGGTCCTAGCAACCCGCGGGTGTATGAGAGCGGCTGTCCTGGATATGATGTCTACCCAGAACGAGAGCCCCACCGTCCCTCTGTAATTTGACTGTGGGTGGGTGGGAAGTGGTTAAAAAGTTATATTCCTCAACCAAACTGTCAAACCTGATCACATATGCAGCATCATGGCAGTTGCAGATCAAAAAGAAGAAGATTCCTTGCCTGTAAAGGATAGGGGGGTGTAATTCCACTTTGAGGCTGTCAGCAGATCGGCCTCGGCAGCGCCTAAAAATGCCTACAATTGAGAGGGTGAAACAGTGTATTACTGGATATTAAACAGTATAGACACTTATTTTTAATGTCTTACATATAACTGCAAAAGGGCCAACCTGAAGTTACCTAGCAGGACTTCATTTTCTGACTAAAGTTCCACTTTAGTCACTTATAAGACAAATAGACACTGAAACTTTTCTCCTCTGAACGCAAAAAGTGCAATAGCTAATTAAAATGAATTACTCATCTGCATTCATAATCAGTTTCCAAAGACACAAAGTGGAAAAGCTTTTTCTTCAGAGCAACAGGTAGGAGTCTGGAATAAAAGTTGTAAAAATCCTTGCAATGTCTATGAATCACCCAGAGGGGATTGTTTTGTTTTTTCTCAATAAAGGCGGAATTACTTTTTTTAAAGGGGTTTCCACTTCATACAAAATGTCAATTTAGCACAACAGACAGGATTCTATATATAGCATATTTCATCTTTAAAAATATTTGATTATTCATGATGATATAATGGCAAGCCTATGCTGGCATCAGGGGACTACTTACAACGAGAGACAGGGCTTCCATCTGTCACCTACTACACTATAGTAATATGATTTCAGTGAGTTTAACACCACCAATAGAGGCAGCTACCAGTTTTTGCTGAAGTCAGTAGTCTCTGTGTGATGACTATGGGTAAGAATGAAAAAAAAAACATCTACAAAGCACTTCTAAATGCAAACTGTATAAGTTAATAGTGGTTCATAACCTAATTGAAAGTTGCTTTCCTGGATTTTGATGTATGCCTATGCTATTAGTTTTACACAAAAAATACCATCGGAGAGGATGGGGCAGAAAAGAAGGAAGGGGGGTCTACGGGATTTTAATGGTACCGAAGATAGGCTCACAACTCCATTTTATATAAAAACATACACATTTTATTGATTCATAATATACAAAATGTTATTTAAAAACACAGGTATGCATATCCATCCCCAAAGGGGAGCCATACGTTCACGTTCTCACAGTCAGTTGATACATGCTTCCCGACATGTTTCGCGGTTTAACCGCTTCTTCAGGAGAATGCACAATATCTAGCATGCACTAGAATAGATAATATATATTAATTTCAATCCCGGTAAAACCAACATATATCAAACCATAAACATAAATATCTTATAGTAATGCCATGACCATATATACTAGTACATGCATGCATTTTGCATTGCCAAACGCCTACCTGTGAGATCTGGTATGACCAATGAGACTCCCTGGCTACAATTTGTTCCCCCAGGGAATGCTATTAGTTTAGGGTTCTATACATTCCACCCTATTTCTATTTATTTACTTATGGAGCACCAACAGATACTGGAACACTGGAGCAGTGTTTCTCAACTCCAGTCCTCAAGGCGCACCAATAGGTCATGTTTTCAGGATTTACATTATTTTGCACAGGTGATTTGATCAGTTTCACTGCCTTAGTACTTACCACAGCTGAGGGAAATCCTGAAAACATGACCTGTTGGTGTGCCTTGAGGACTGGGGTTGAGAAACACTGCACTGGAGGACAGCAGCCATGCCCTAGAGGACAGCAGCCATGCCCTAGAGGAGTTTGCAGCATAATGACTCTGTTGAATGCTCTAAGGTCAGTTTATTTAGAAGCCTGATAACCATCCAGTATGTACTTGGGTTGTGGGAGAATACCAAATTGGCTGAATGAGACCCAATTACCCATGGAAATTGTAGAACACGTTAATACTGTTCAAAAAGCATCCCTAGTGGGAAGGGAATTCAAGTGAGGAAAAAGTGCTAACCACTCAATCACTGTGGTACCCACTATGAATTATATCCATGAAAGTAATAGCAATGCTATTTTAGGTGCATAGATATATTTTAGCTCTTTCATACGTGGCTGTAGCACAGTGAAATTAATTGCTTCAGCTGGGTGCTTTTGATGTTGTTGTGAAGCTCACAGCTTGGGTCTGTTCTTCTCAGTGAAGTAATGATCTGTACATCTTTGATGTACTAATTTCATCATGCATCACAATTTCTTGTTCTAACTGACATTTATTCTTGTATACCAGGGCATTTATGGCTGAGTGCTGTGGAGTTAACTGCCTTTATACAGAAGCATTGATTTCTGTCTTCATATAGCATGTAGTTACTTATCTGTACAAAAGATTTTTTCTCTTTGTTGCTAGGCAGATCTTTGTTCCAGCCACCTCATTCCTAAATATTCATCTAACAGAGTAAGGTTTGCGAGTATCTGCATATTCTTAGTTACCAGGCAAATTCATCTTTCACCTATCACACACAAACTCAAACTTGAAAAAGATTAATTAGATCAATTTTTTATCTGAACACCTGAATATTAGTGACAATGTTGTCTTTGTAAAACACAAAAATCACATTTTTATTTAGATACACTGCTTTAGAATAAGATATGTTCATACACAAGTTGACATGTTTTTCAGCACTACCAAGGGAAAAAAAACTTCTTATTTTGTGAAATTTGAAATGGAAATTCTGCAACTTGTTTTACAAAATTTTTTTTGTTTGTTTTTTTTTTGTTTTAAACCAATGTATTACCTTTAGATGCTTTTAATTTAATGTCACTTTGTAAATTGTGCATTTAGGAATGTAATGGAATTCCAGCCAGGTCTACTATAAAGCATACAAGGCAATTTATGGTAAGAAAACGATAACAAGATCTGATCATGGTACCACAGAGCATCATAATCATCTAATCCTGACCCTTTTAATATCCAGGACTTCCCTGGCAATTCTAAATTATTTATTCACTCACATTTCCTAATCTTTTGAACCAGAGCCCTTTCTTCCTTCCAGGGAGGTTGCTGGTGTTGGATTAGGAATTTAGCTTTCATGAACCACTCTACAGAAGTATTGGCTGAAGTATACTTTGTAGTTTCTTATATATATATATATATATATTCTTTAAAATGGATACCTATACTTAAAATACAAAAAAAAAAAAATTACTCTTCAGGTCCTTTTTTTTTTCTTGTTAACCACTTCAGCCCCGGAAGGTTTTGCAGCTTTAGGACCAGAGCACTTTTTGCGATTCGGCACTGCGTTGCTTTAACGGACAATTGCGCGGTCGTGCGACGTTGTACCCAAACGAAATTTGCGTCCTTTTTTTCCCACAAATAGAGCTTTCTTTTGGTGGTATTTGATCGCCTCTGCGTCATTTCTGATCGCCGCTATAAACAAAAGAAGAGCGACCATTTTGCAAAAAAAACCCAAATTTCTTACTTTTTGCTAAAATTCAAATCCAAAAAAAAAATATAAAAAAACATTTTTTTTCACCGTTTTTGGCCGATTTATATAATTCCTCATATTTGCGATAAAAAAAATCGCAATCGGCGTTTATTGATTGGTTTGCGCAAAAGTGGCCGCGTTTACGGATGATGAGAATTCATTTCTGGGGTTTTTATTTTTTTTTTATTTTTTACTAGTAATGGCGGCGATCTGCGATTTTTAGCGGTACTGCGATATTGCAGCGGACATGTCGGACATTTTTTACACTTTTTTGGGACCAATGACATTTATTCAGCGATCAGAAATTTAAATGTCCACTGATTACTGTATAAATGTCATTGGCAGTGAAGGGGTTAACCTGCAGGGGGCGATCTAGGGGTTAATAGTGTTCCCTGGGTGTGTTCTTACTGTGGGGGGGGTTGGGCTAACATGGGCATGAGAGATCTAACTGATTGCCCTGTAGCCGCTCATCGTGGCTCGCCAGCGGACATCGGGTCCGCCCGAGCCGCGGGCACACTCCTCAGGAGTGCGGCGGGTGCGCGCGCGCCCCCTGGTGGCCAAAATGTGAATCGCCGTTTATTTACGGCGATTCGCGCAGGGCTCCCCCACTGCCGCCGTAAAAACACGGCGCGCGGTGGGGAACCGGTTAAATATATGGCCCTGCACATCCATCACTGCTTTAACCACTTCAGCCCCGGAAGGATTTATCCCCTTCCTGACCAGAGTACTTTTTGTGTCGCTTTAACTGACAATTGTGCCGTTGTGCTACGTTGTACCCAAACAAAATTGACATCCTTTGTTCCCACAAATAGAGCTTTCTTTTGGTAGTATCTGATCACATCTGTGGTTTTTATTTTTTTGCGCTATAAACAAACAAAGAGCGACAATATTGATAAAAAAAACATTTTTTTTTACTTTTTGCTATAATAAATATCCCAAAAAATATATAAAAAAACGAATTTGTTCCTCAGTTTAGGCCGATATGTATTCTTCTACATATTTTTGGTTAAAAAAAATCGCAATAGGTGTATATTGATTGGGTTGCGAAAAAGTTATCGTGTCTACAAACTATGGGAATAGATTTATGGCATTTTTATTATTATTTTTTTTTTACTAGTAATGGCGGTGATCTGCGGGATTGCGACATTGCCACGGACAGATCTGACACTTTTGACACTTTTTTTGGGACCACTGACATTTATACAGCGATCAGAGATTTAAATAGCCACTTATTACTGTATAAATGTTACTGGCAGAGAAGGGGTTAAGTGTTCCCTAGGGAGGTGTTTCTAATTGTGGGGGGAGTGTAGTGACTGGAGGTAGAGAGAGAATGCTGTTCCCAATCACTGGGAACAGCAGATCTCTCTCCACTTCCCTTTCAGAACAGGGATTTGTTTGTTTACATCAAACCCGTTCTGGCTCTGTGAGGACTGATTGCGGGTGGCCGATGGCCATGTGCATTGGCTCCAGAGACGTGCAGTGGGCGCGTGGCTGTTACAATCTCTTAAAGCCCCACCGCACAGCTATGGCGATATGTGCAGGGCGGCGGCTGGTCGGCAAGTGGTTAAATAAGTATATCACATGAATCCTGAGGCAGTACTCTTTGGGAGCCTAGATGCTGAATGGAGAGTGATGCTCAACTTATCTCTTCAGAATTCCCCATGGGTGTTCGATTGGTTTCAGATCAGGAGACATACTTGGCCACTGAATCACTTTCACCCTGTTCTTCTTTAGAAATGCAACAGTGGCCTTAGATGTGTGTTTTCAATCATTGTCATGTTGGAATATTGCACAACGACCAAGGGAACGGAGTGATGCTAGCATCTTCTCTTTCAATATAGAGCAGTACATATGTGAATTCATGTTACCATCAATGAAATGCAGCTCCCTGACACCAGCAGTACTCATGCAGCCCCACAGAAGGACACTGCCACCACCATGTTTCATTGTAGGCATCATGCATTTTTATTTGTACTCCTCACCTTTGTGATGCCATACAGTTTTGCCATCAGTTCCAAAAACATTTATCTTGGTCTCATCACTCCAGAGTACAGAGTGCCAGTAGTCTTCGTCTCTTTCAGCATGGGCCCTGGCAAATTCTAGGTGGGCTTTTTTGTACATGGGCTTTAGGAGAGGCTTCCTTCGTGGGTGACACCTATGCATGCCATTCCTCTGCAGTGTACGCCGTATTGTGTCACGCAAAACAATCACCCCAGTTTGGCTTTCTACTTCTTTAGCTAACTGCAGAGAACTTGCATGACCATTTTCTTCAACCTGTCTCATCAGAAGACGCTCCTGTCGAGATGTTAACTTCCGCAGATGGCCTGGACGTCTCTGTAAGATGTTTGAAGCTCCATCCTTGTTAAATTTTTGTATCACTTTTGCTACAGTATTCTGACTGATAAGCAAAGCTTTGCTGATCTTCTTGTAGCCTTCACCTTTCTTGTGTAAAGAAATTATTTTCTTTCTCAGGCCTTGTGACATTTCTCTTCCATGTGGTGCCATTGCTGACAGCATGAAATGGGAAGGGTTTTTTTTTTGGTAAGTAATGCCCTTTAATAATCAACTGGCTGCTGGACACCTGTTTGATGAATAATTAGACTCACCTGTAGTTGAAAAAATATGTGTGCGTGTCACTCACACAAAGGTGAAATTATGTGTCCACACTAGACAAAACATAAACCTCAGCCTAAAATACCAAAAAAAAAAATGACCACTTCATAAGACCACACCGTGGATGATCCCCCACCAAGGTGCGCACTCACCTGCAAATATGGACCCCCTGGGCTTATACTGAGGTGAGTCTACTAGGCTTGGGTGTAGTGATGGTTCATCCTGAAACTGACAATCCCCCTTGGTGTATCCACCTCATAGGGAATAGGGAATATGGAATGACAGGAATCGACATAGCGTGATACCATTTATTATAATGACATAAATATAAGATACAGATGTCCACTCATATATGAAAGTGCCGTATCCTGGCACTAGGAATGATCTGCCAACAATGCAATACACTGCCGCTGCTCAGCAAACCTCTGGAGCCAGTGTGTGTTCCACTGGGTGAAAGTGCCAAGGTACATGACCAGAATGCCCGCCCCTACACGTTTTGTTATCCAGATATCTTCAGGAGGCGTGGTCACATATGCCACCTCTGGTGTTTTAATACTCTGCCTAAGTTTCCAATTGGATTGTGTCTATCCTATATTGTACTAGTGTGTGTAGTGTGTTCCTGTTTTGCCCATATGCTGCGTTGTTGGCAGGTGATTCTTACACATAATAAAGTAATTCACATGCCACCCACATTAAATATTTAATTAAAACTCTGAAAGATAAGGATATATAAAAAATAAAAAATGTATAAAAAAAGATATAAAAGACTCTGGTTAAAATCAAAGACCGTTTGTATGCATAAGCTCTATCTTGTGGTAAACTAGTATATTGCGCAAGGGATTCTCCTATACCTATTAATTGATAGCTTTGACCCTAGTATTTCAAACTGAAATACAGAATTGGAAAAATAGCATAGCATTTCTGTTTACGCTTGCCCTGGCATTCTAAAAGAGGACACACCTCACAATCCATCCACGGTTCGTGTTCCTCTAATAATCCACCAAAAAACAATTTAAATTGATATCAATGTTTAACCCTTGGGGAGTTAAAGTATCTAACTGAAATATCCATGGTGTCTCATTTTGTGAGACATCTCTTCTAGGAGGTGGAGAAACTCGAGTAAAAGAGAATACTGTTTTTCCACATCCTATAAGACGGCAGCTAGAATTGATCTGGCATTTGCTAACCCGGATCTATTGGCGGATGTGATAGAGGCTACTTATCTGCCGAGCGGGCTGTCAGATCATTGTCCTATGCTGTTATCAATATGTACACCTATCCTTAAAAAGGCGACTTTGTGGTGCCTGGGCCATCAATGGGCTGGCCATCCAGATGTAAGGGAAATCATGAAACCATTAATAAAAGAATATTGGGACAACAATGAGGGATCAGCTTCGCTGGAGGTAGTATGGGAGGCCTTCAAGGCATATACAAGAGGCCAATACATTTCGGCAATAGCGGCATACAGCAAAAATCAAAAATCTACACTACAAGTACTATTGAATATAGTAGAAGATCAAAAAGAACAGTACAATAGTAATCCCAATATTCAAAATTTTGAAATATTAATGGCATCTCAAAGGGATTTAAATCTATATATGAAAGAAGAAACAGGAAACGAGCTTAAAAAAGAATAGACAAAATATTTTCGAACATGGAGATAAAAATGGGAGTTTTTTTAGCGCAGCAGGGCAATCCACCTACACTCATTTCAGAAATAACAACCCCTGATGGGAGGCGGGTTTCTACATTGGAAGATATACTAGACACATTTAACCGGTATTATGAATCTCTCTATACTTCCTCCCTCCCTGCTGACTTTTGCCCAGAGGACTTGACGGTCCTTTTGGACAAAGTGGCATTGGGATGGTTATAAGATAGGGAGAGGGAAACTTTAGTCAAATCTATTACAGCAGAGGTGCAAATGGTTATAGACTCTTTTCCAGGAGGAAAGGTTCCAGAGCCAGACGGACTACCTATTGAATTTTATAAGATCAATAGTGAAATACTGGCTCCTAGACTTGCAGCACTATTTACAAAGGGTTTAACGGAAGGAGTGCTTCCTGAATCTATGCGATACACTCATATAACCTTATTCATAAAGAGGGTAGAGATCCCCAGATATGTTCATCATATAGGCATATAGCCCTACTTAATAGCGATTTCAAAATTTTAACAAAATTACTTACACTTAGGCTACAACCTCTGCTTACCTCAGTGATAGATTCCAATCAAACAGGCTTTATGCCTAACAGAACAACAGATATTAATATACGAAGATTGTTTACCAACATAAATACCCAACATATAAATGAAGGTACTAGATTGGTGGCCTCCCTAGATATGGAAAAGGCCTTCGACACGGTCGAGTGGCCTTTTTTATGGGAGGTATTGAGACGAATGGGGTTTCCATTGTCGTTTATCTCCTGGCTGCGAACGATATACAGGAATCCCATGTCATCTGTGAGGCTGTGGGGAGAACTCTCATCTCCATTCCATCCCCGGCCCTTTGTTCTATTGCTATTGAACCCATAGCAGAGGCCATCGGGGCCTCCTCGGATATCCAGGGCCTTAGGATTGGGGGCTTGGAGGAGAGGGTAGCCCTCTATGCTGATGATATGCTGCTTTTTTTAAAAGACGCTGGCCCCTTGTTGCAGGGGGCACTGAGGGTGATAGATAATTATGTGGCAGTGACAGGACTGAAGGTTAACTGGACTAAGTCCGTGATGCTCCCTATAGATTCAGAGGCGGTGAACTCAACAGAAACACACATACCCCTGAAATGGGTTACGGAATTTAAGTATCTGGGGATAGTAGTCTCAAGAGAGACATCAGATTATTTTTCCCTTAATATAGCTCCTGCAGTCCAGGAAATGAAGGAAAGATTAAAGATATGGGAGAAGCTCCCATTGTCATTGCTGGGCCGCGTGAACATAATAAAGATGAAGTTTCTCCCGAAACTTTTATATCTGTTTAGGAACTCCCCACAGGGGGTTACTAAAATCCTTTTTCACGCAATTAAATAGCATCTTCTCTTTGTTTCTTTGGAAGGGACAGTCACCCAGATATAAATTGTCCACACTGATGTGCCCACTGTCAAAAGGGGGACTGGCCTTCCCGGACTGTTGTAAATATTATCTGGCTTTGCAGCTGGTGACAGCAGCAAGGTGGATGAATCCAGATGGATTTAATCCAGCAACTATGTTGGAGGCTGCGATAATACAGTCTGTGGAAGCACTTCAGTTGCTTTTATTCTGGGGGCTTAAAGCGCCGCATAAATTAACCCCTTCAATGACAACAACTATAAGAGCCTGGAATAGGGGCTTGTCTTTTGGGAAACATCCCGGGCCCGATTTATCTCCGAATGCTCCCCTATGGGGTAATCCTCAGCTAGCTCAACTAAGGTCAGTTCCAGATCCAGGATGGTGGGCTAAATATAAGATTAAAGCATTAGGACAGGTGCTAAGCCAGGGGGTGGTAATCCCATTCAGGGACTTGGTGGAGAACTTTAATATGTTAGGAAACCATTTCTTTCATTATATGCAACTTTCTCACGCCCTACACAGTCAAGTTCCAGAGGGACCCCCAGAGCTAAAGGAGTCCAGCTTAGAGCAGGTATTAAGAACGAGATGCAAAAAGCAGGCTCTCTCAAACATTTATGGTTATCTTAACTCATCAGAGTCATCAGCCCTGGAAAGACTCCGGGCACAATGGAACCAAGATATACCTGAATTAAATGAGGAGGACTGGCAGGATGTATGGGATTTACCTTTTAAGGTGTTAGTTTCCCTTCAAGATACAGTGCCTTGCGAAAGTATTCGGCCCCCTTGAACTTTGCGACCTTTTGCCACATTTCAGGCTTCAAACATAAAGATATAAAACTGTAATTTTTTGTGAAGAATCAACAACAAGTGGGACACAATCATGAAGTGGAACAAAATTTATTGGATATTTCAAACTTTTTTAACAAATAAATAAAAAAAACGGAAAAATTGGGCGTGCAAAATTATTCAGCCCCCTTAAGTTAATACTTTGTAGCGCCACCTTTTGCTGTGATTACAGCTGTAAGTCGCTTGGGGTATGTCTCTATTAGTTTTGCACATCGAGAGACTGAAATTTTTGCCCATTCCTCCTTGCAAAACAGCTCGTGCTCAGTGAGGTTGGATGGAGAACGTTTGTGAACAGCAGTTTTCAGTTCTTTCCACAGATTCTCGATTGGATTCAGGTCTGGACTTTGACTTGGCCATTCTAACACCTGGATACCAATTTTAACTACCCTTCTACCTACCTCGGTTTATGTCCTGGTAAGACCTTCCTTTGGACTACCTCAGACGTTTTCTGGACTCTGACCCTGCCTCTAAACAGAAGGTTGTTCTGTTACTAGGTTTTGTATTTCGTTTTAGATGTTACCTTACCAAGTGTTTATTTGTATAGGTCCACAATCTTACCGGTTCAGTTTCAGGTCTGGACTTAGGTTAGCTCTTAGACACCTTTCTTGACTTTTGACGACAAGTGTTTGCAAGAGGTAGGTTGGAGTGACTCGTGCTCGACAAAACGTTCCTCCTTACCCGTTTTTAAAGTCAGAGAGCTACACGTTTTGATTATCTCTGTATGGGGTTCGCTGAATGTCGACATTAGTGTCGTTTTCCACCGCGATGTTTCATAATTGAATTCCCCCGACTTATTAAAACGTGCGGGTTAAAAAGGCAAAAAAAATAAATAAACAATTTTTTCAAACTTTATAGGTTATTTAAAACAAGGTGAAGTACTAACACAGGGTGAACA
>BLSH010334195.1:1308890-1325698 GCA_018402905.1 Glandirana rugosa | reverse complement strand
CTCCTCCTACTCCTCTACCACCGCCACTTCCACCTACACTGCCACGGCCTATTCAACCTCTAGGCTTCTACTCCACATCCACCCCCCTTCCCATTTTTTTATTTGATTTTAATTTATTTTCCCTATCCCCATTTATTTGTAGGGCACTTGCCCTAGTTTGAAGATGATTTTAGAACAGTTATATGGCTTCTACCGTTAATTAATACTTTTCAGACACAGTTTGAAGATGAACCACATTCATCTCCATTTTTGCATTTTTTATGTTTTTATTTTTTTAAAAATATTTAAAGTTATTTCCCTGTCCCCATTTTTTTGTAGGGCACTTGCCCTACCCTTACCCCCATTTTACTTCCTTTTGCAGCCCTCTGGGGCTTTCCAGGACTTTCCTACAGCCATTTTTGTGCCTAAAAGTTCGGGTCCCCATTGATTTCAATGGGGTTCGTTGTCCGTGCGATCGTTCGGGTTCCGTCCGGACCCGGACCCGGACTTTGTCCCGAAGTTCGGACGGACCAGCAGAACCCGAACTTCCAGGTGTTCGCTCAACTCTAATAATCAGGAATCTACTAGCAGTATCTCTGTAAACATGGTGTACACCCATTAATACTGTGTGTTTGATAAATATCACATCCCCTCAAGATCTGGACTAAAAGTTAGTAAAATAACAATGCTTATAACAACGATCAAAGCAAGTGGGGTGATTATTAAAAGAAAAATGAGTCTCCTAGAGGAGAAGAATATCAGCCCCTATGAGCTTATAAGACCGAAAAGGCCTTTTTCCTCTTTTGGGGAGAATTGAACCCCCTAGTGTTATGTGAAAATATTTTGAGACCCATAATGAGATTGGATGAAAGAAATCTTGGGTGCAAAAATGAGTCCAGACTTTGAGGAGCGCCATCCATCAGACATATAAAGCAAAGGCATATAAAACTGGCTACCAGGGGCGTGGCCTGGAAGGAATGGCGGGGGACGTGTCTGGGGAGAGCTCCTGAGCCCACACCGAAATTCCGGAGGAATCCATCCTTCCCAAGGCTCGGTGAGCAACATCTGACCCTTAGGGTGTCTCCCTGCAAACCTCCTGACAAGCCGGGCTAAAAATTTCCGCAGCCCCGTGCGGACCTCCGCGGTGCCCGCAAATTTAGGCCATGGCTTTAGCTGCGACTAGGCCGCGGCATCCAGCGAGGCAGATCCAGCTCCCATCCTCACCCATCCAGCCCCAAAACTCACCACTGGGGACCCTGCAGACTCCTGGCCCAGCCAACCCGGATGCTAGGACCCTGAAACTCCCCACCAGCCCTAGAAAATACTCCTGTGATGCTGGCCTAGGCCCCTGGAACTACGGCCATATTTCTACACCCGACCCCCGACCTGCAGTGATCTATTGGACTCCTGGCTTCCCTTACAGCTAGCCAGTATCTACCCTGAGGTCAATAACTGTCACCTCAACCTGCGGCCCCCTCAGTGACTCTTTGCAAACGAGTTGTCAATGTAGAACCTCATATCATTGGTGAAAGATGGCCATCTTGCTCCACCTGAAGCCTTCTTACACACACTGTACTCTCCTAAAGCTTTGCATCAGATTTAGGGTACCCAGAAGGGGATATTTACGGATGGCCTACCTGCTCCTCGTGGTGATCTTTGGGCCCTTTGTCATCTGGCTCACCCCCCTCTCTGCTGACACCACCAGTCAGGTACACACGCACACCCTGAGCAGGGTCACCTTAAAGACTTATCTTTGCCGCGAAGGAGACAAACACCCTACAGTACGTTAACGGTGACCCCCTCCTTCCCCTTCCCTGTTTTTTTTTCCTTTTTTTCCTTTCTTTTTTCCCATTCAAGCCTTTTCCTATACCAATCAGACTGACTGTTAGCATACCGCAGCTTGCGGGGGCTTAGCTGTCCGCATGGTGTCATAGCGACACACCAGCCATTGGCCCCCGGGCCTCGCAGCTCTGCAGGACTTTCTAACACGGCTGAATAGCACCTATGTAGCTGAAATGGGGAAAAACAATCCAAGGAGCAGAAGGGCTCCGGAGGGGCGCGCCAGGGAGGCGACCTAGGACAGTTCCTCACCGGCTCTGCGGCTGCAGCCCATGTCCAATCGAGCTCCAACATGGCATCGACCCCTCTGTCCCCTACGCACTTGGATTCTGTTATGGAAGCACAGGGGAGCTACCGCTTCAGACTCACCTCTCCAGAGGGCTCTGATGACCCCTATAGGTGCTCCAGGAGCCATTCTACTGCCTCCTTGGGATCAGGAGAAGGATGGGATTTGGAAACCCAAATGAGATCTCTGCACACCTGCAACCGATCCCTCCCGACTAAAAATTATTTTGAACACTATGTTAAAAGAATCGAAAAAACATACAAACAAGGGATCTCCGACCTCAAAAGAGACATTGGGGTCCGCTTTGACGGCATAGAAGCTACTACTGAGGGTCTACAGGCCTCCGTTCAGTCACATGAAGAAATCCTCAATACCCACACCATGATGCTACAACAACTTTCTTACCATCAAGATGATATAGAAAATCGGAATTGCCGCAATAATATTCGCATTTGCGGTATTCCTGAGTCAGTGGAACCAAAAGACCTTGCTGCAGCCGTGACGGCCATCTTTAACCAACTCTTGCAACAGCCTAAAGAGACCGAAATTGAACTCGATCGGGTCCATAGGATACCATCCTCTTCAACGAGATGCTCCTCCCGGACCTCTCATGCCAAACTCTTTTTCAAACCATACCGATACCGATACCCAAATCATATTTTGCCTCTCTCCGTTCACTTACTATCAAATTTATATGGCATCAAGGCCTGTCCCAAGTTAAGTACAAATTGTTAACCCTCCCGAAGCTCCAAGGGGGTACAGGACTCCCAGATTTTGAAATCTACCATAAGGCATCCATCATGGCCCGAATACTGGAATGGTTCCCCCGGCCTATTATTAAAGCTTCTGTGATGGTCGAACAAGACTTAGCACCTGTGGATCTGAGAGCCTTGTTATGGGGCTACCGGAGTGCCTTACCCCTCTCTTGAACTGTTCCTCGCCCTTAACTTTAGCTGCCCTGAATTTATGGTATAGACAAGGGCTTTGTCATGTCCTGTCCTCCGATTCGCCACCCCTAACGCCCTTATTTGATAACCCGGCCTTTTCTCAAGGTATGGGAGTCCACTCATTTGATTCATACCATCGTACCTCTTGGCCACAGGCCCATGAGTTTGTACATACCAAAACTGGCCCCCCTGGTGGTCCCAGCTAATCCCCGAAACTGGCTGAATTCCATGCATATGGTCTTTTTTACAAAACAACTTTTCCACTCCTCTTACATATACCGTCCTCTTACAGAATTTGAATGCTTATGCACCCTACAGGAAACGCCCAGACATCTACTCTCTTCACTATACGGCCTGCTCCAGGCTCTTACACACACAGGACTACCATCATATACTAGGTTATGGTCAAGGGATTTGGGAATGGAAATCCCAGGGGAAGAGTGGCTAACTGCTTTTCATTTCACCCATAAATCCTCTATATCCTGCCACTCGCAATAAAAAAATTTAAAAATCCTCTCTCGTGGTACAGAGACCCCTGAACCCTCCATAGAATTTTTCTGGATACCTCAGCGGATTGCTGGCGTTGCGGTGAGGCTGTCGGAACATATCTACATGTCTGGTGGGAGTGCGAGAGAATACGTCCCTTCTGGAATCAAGTATATAACCATTTATACGATGACTCTCTAACTCCCTCGCCTAAGATCGCTATGCTCTCTATCCTTCCTGGCTCTTTAGTATCCCAAAAGAAATGACAATAGAAGAAAGGTTGGCAATGGACAATGATACTTTGGACAAATATAAGGTTTTATGGTCGATCTGGCTACGCTTCTCCGACTCTGACATGCTCACTAACCTCCTAGGTACATAACAAGCCTTGATATTGGACAGATAGCGGGTCTCAGGTTGGTTCGTTGGGCAACTACGCAGGGCCGAGACCCTCCAGCAGACCCCCCTTTCTTCTCTTCTATATCTTCTCATATTCTCCTCTGTGTAACTATCCCTTCATTTCTCACTATACCTTTGTCTTCTTCTATTTTTCTGCTTTTCAGTCTTTTTTCAACACAGAAAACAATATGGCATCAAGTTTCTACATTTCAAAGCGTTTTTTCTTGATATAATGATGTTTTTCTACCTTGTACTTGTTATTCGTAACACTGTGCTGCTCATGGTCCCGAGTCTCATTGTGGATGATAACCACTGAGTGGACTTGTGGATATATGTCACTTACCACTTTACTTTTGTAATGAGTTTTTGTCCTCAATAAAAATAATGTCAACTTTAAAACTGGCTACCAAATAGGTAATTAGAGATCTATGAGACTGCAGACCATAACCCAATAGAAAGTGTTCACAAGTACCAGCATAAAAAAGCAAAAAAAACCCAAAAGAAAAAAAAAAAGGGAAAAAGAACACATGAGTCTGGGAATCCAAAATCTAATGGAGTCTGGGGGACAGACAACCCACCATATGTGTACTATAGAGTGCAGAACGATAAGCTACAGTCTGTATTAGTCAATTGAAGTAAAATAGTATAACCAACAATGCAAAAAACATGTCTCGCCTGGTGAGGGTTCCTGAACAAAGGCTCAGAAGTTGGTGCGATTCGGCCTATACACCAGGCCGCAGCAGACAAAGAGTAGAGGGTCATCCAGTTGGGTGCATCAATATTTAGTTGCAGCAAAGTAGAATAATCAGCAGTGTAACATGTGAGTACATGCGAGTATTATCCTCAAAGATGGTGAAGTATCCGAAGAAAATGGGGATAGTCCCAATATCAAGCGGCCAAATCTCGCAGATCCTGGCATCGTCTCTTGTGCCCTTTTTGGGAGAAGGGGTTGCTCAGATAGGTGACGGGTGTGGAGTAGAGGACATTCTGGGCAAAGCTTCTAGACCTAAATGTCCCAGCTTAACCAGGAACTCTTTCCCCTCTGAGATTGAGGTGACCGTATATGTTGTGCTCTTGTGGGGAACCTGCAATTTGAAGGGAAATCCCCAGAGGTAGAAAATTGGAGGTTTGTCTTGGGGTGGTTTAGGGCATAGAGCTCAGGGAATTCTATCAAAGGCGAATGAGGTGACCGGGGTGTCAGAGAGAAGGGACTGAAAAAGCCTCTGGACAGTTGGAAGCGGGCCCATGACAATTTTTGGGTCCCTGAGCACACTAAGGTTGTTATCCTGTTTCTATTGTCCAGGTCCTCCAAATGTGCTTGGAGCTGTATAACAGTGCCAGAAAGTGCCTTGTCGTCTTTCTGGAGGTCAGTGTATGCCAGTTGTAACTCATCATGTTTGGTCTCTAACATGTCTGCCCTCCCTCCCTACTCCCGTGTCAGAGTGTTAGTAGATTTGTGCAGCTCTGTCTGAACTTTTTGTGCTAATTTCTCATACATGGCAGAGAGGCATCTTGGGACTTCTTACTCTGCTCCCATACCCAGAGAAGATAGAGTGTAAGGGATAACTGAGCTGGTTTCTTGCGGCAGTTCTTGCGCACCAGCATGTACTAGATGTTCTGCCAGGGGTGCAAGCAAACAAAAGAAAGAAGAATTCCAAGGCTGAGTGGCCCTGGGAATCAATAAAAGTCACTGCAACCCTCAGAGCTCCGGCTACAGAGTTCCGTCCATCATTGCGCCCCGGCATGTGTATTTAATTACAGAAATTGAGTCACCTGCATTTAAATGTGTGGTGAATGTTACATTTACTGGTTTATAAATATGCCACTGTATGTACATAGTTTTGTTTGTTGGTCGGTTTGTTTATTTGTATAGTTTACAAATTTTAACATTTTACTTTTTCTGATATTTCACTGATATTTATTGTGTCTGTCAATAAATTGATAAGAAAATATAATATGAGATTTTTTAAAATGGAAATAAATTAAATGTATGTTAAAGGATAAGTTCATTCTCAGGAACATGTTACATGTTCCATTCGTTTTTAGTAACATGTTCCTGGTCCTGCAGCCACTCCCCGATCCCCACACTCCCTGTGACAGCAGACAGCAGGTAGGGGATCTTCTCCCCATATCTGCTGTCACTATTTTAAAAGAGTGCGGCCGTGAACTACCAGGGCATTGTTGAGCTCTCGAGTAGTTAATTGAATCTTCCTGTCTCAGCAAAACTGCTTGCCCATACAATGTACGGGCAGACAGCTTACACTGACAGTATGCAGGAGTCTCCTGCATGGCATCTGCAATCTGCTGATCACGGGTGCAATGATTTCCAGGCTCCTACAAAAAATAGAAAATGCATATTTTTTACCTGTAAAAAAACTGTGTATTTTTTTTTTTTTTTTTTCCATTAGTATCACCAAACCAATGTTTCCCCATAACTTCCCCATCTTGTGCTACAAAAAAAAAACAGCTTATATACAGCTTTTACATAAATACGACCTGTGAATGCCATCTTTGATAGCTAGGAATAAGCATAGCCTGCTTTAAATTTGGTAGCCACATGCTGATCCAGGATAGGTTCAGGTGTTTTTAGCATAGTTTGCAATATCAGTATCAAAATAGTCAAGAACAAATAAAAACTCGCTGGAAGTGGCAACAAATTATGGCATATTATTGCTGCTGTAAAAAAAACACATACTTTGTGCTGTAACTCAGAGCAGTTGATCTCATATCAGCTTTAGTTATAGTCATATTTCTGATTTGTTGTGGTGGCTTGCCACATTCCACTGCTCTTTATACCATCATATTACATCAAATCTTGTGGAAAAAAGCAGTTGTACTTTTCATTATTCTTCTTTATAAGCACATACGAGTCCACTATTGCTGTAATGAAAGAATGAAAATATAATATTCAGTTTAATATATACAAGAACAAAAACAGCATAAATACAATTTGTAATACATATTTTTGATATCCCCATCATTATGTAGCGACATCAGATTGATTTCATATATTACTGATCAGTTTAGTAATAGAGTAATAGTAATAGAGTAAACATTTAAACCTATGGTGTGATTACTGATGTAGTCAGGAAGATACCACACCAATATTTAAACTGCATTGGAGGCTAATTGAATTTTTATAAAGACGAAGAGAGGAAGCATTAACCTTTGGAGCTTGACAATGGCACTCAGAAATTCATCTTTTTTGACACTGCAATAAGATCAGAGTGTTACTACCCTAAGGGACATCAGTTCTTTCCTTTGAGTTGTATGAATCTTTAATGAATTTTGTTTAAAAGACTTGTGCATGTTTCATATAACTCTGCAGCCACGGAGAACACATGGCAGGTGGCTTGTTATGAATGACAATGGTGAAAAATGCCTAGAGTAAAAAGAAGTTCAATAAAAATAATCAATAAAGAGTACATTTTAAATAACCATTTTATATCAAATTATCTTTAAAATAATGTTTATTCCTATTTTTGCATATCCATTTAAACATTGGGTACCTTGCTAAAGAGCTATAATATCCTTTAAGGTTTATACTATGAGTTTAGAGCGGCCAATCACAGATCAGCTTTGAACACCTTAGGGTATACTAATGACAGATGCCATCTGGTTAGGTTGCTATGGGTACTGCACATCATTTCTTTTTATACTCTGTTAAATTAAACACATACTTCTAAAATAAAATAAAGCAAAGACAAATATAAAAAAGAGCTTAGTATGGCTACCCAGAGCAGCCAGTTAAAAAAAAAACTTTTTATTCAGACAATTGAGAACTAAAAAAGTTCAAAACAAATTGTGTTAGGTGGATAGGCGCAACTCATTGGCCTCGGAATTCCTTTAACACCCCATATATGTTTTTTTTTTATCATTAACCTTGCAAAAAGAATGACCAATGAGATGAACCTGTACATGGAGTCATGTCAAGAAGAAGTTAATAAAAACAACCAAAAAAAAATCCTGCACCTAATTTTATTTATGGGGTGGGGGTGTGGCTGCGACGAGTATGTGAAAAGTAGTGTCCCACGGAGCTCCCTCTCCATATCCTGATACCGATCCTCTCCCCATCTACCTGAGCTGACCGGACCTGCACCATTCGACTTCTCTCGCTCCCAGGATTGCATCAACACCACCCATGACCCACAAAAACAATTAAGATGCAGTGGCCTGCAGCGCTACCGCCGAAGACACCAATGGGACCTGACAAGTCTAAAGAACCAGGTACAAAAAAAAGCTGCCTGTGCAGTGGGCAAAGATAATCCGGGAGACATCCTTTATTATACTAGAAAGCTCTCAGAGCTTCAGGGACAGAGAGCAGAGGAAGGCCTTGATTCTCCAGAGCTGTTTGCAGAGACTGAGTTTGACCGAGGGGATGATGCAGATGCCATGCTTCCCCCTGCAACTGACCTACCATTAGGCTCTGAGGAGCTCATGGATAATGAACCACAGCCAGCACTAAGCCAGATTCTGCATGCTGTACACAAATGCACAGCGTCTGTCAATACAGTTAAAGACTGTCTGGGGTGGTTTAATGGAGGAGGTTGCTCTCCTCAGCAGGATTTACAAAAAATTTGTGACAGAACCACTGCAGCAGAAAGTCGCATTAGCGACATATAGAACCAACTTCCACCTTTAATAGTAGATTCTCGTTCTACAGCCTGTATGACGCATGATAACAAAGATGAGGCAGACGATATTGATAATCAGCTACGCTGAAAAAAACGTACACATAGTGGGGCTCCCAGAGAAGGCAGATGGCAGGGATCCCACAGAATTCATTGAAAACTGGCTGCTGGATGTTCTTGGCAGAGACGCGTTCATGCCACTATTCGTGGTGGAGAGGGCCCTACCAGAGCTTTGCCAGGTAATGCCCTCAGACCAATACTGACTCGGCTCCTTCACTACCGTGACAGGGAGAAGGTGCTGCGACTGGCAAGTAAGCAGACAAATATTCAACATAATGGTGTGAAGGGGTAATTTTACTCCCGATTTTTCATATGAAGTACAAAGCCAACGTGCCAAGTTCTTTGACGTCAAGCAGTGGATGCAGAGATTGCAGTTGCCTTACACCATGCTCTATTCAGCTCTGATATGGGTTACAGCTAATGATCGGGCACTCTTCTTCAATACTGCGACAGATGCGGTGAAATGGCTTGATGTGCATGAGCCATCCCTGCGCCACTGACCTTGAGAGGATGCCGAAGCCTGATGAGGAAGTGTCAACCTTGGGAAGTTGCCTAATGGCGAGCTATTGATGAGGTACTTACCTTTGCAAATATACCCTGGCCGGGGACATGATATTCCTTGGTATTATCGGATATGCTGCTCCGACATTTGAGCTTGGTTTTTTCTTGCAACTGTGAGTAAGCTTTTTTCCAACCTATACCGCACCCAGAGACTGCGAGTGCATGTACCCCTCAGGGAGTGCTGGGGGAACCACAGAGTTTGTTTGTTGCGTTTGCAAGTTTTTGGGCACCGTTGTGACCTACAAGTTTGACTGCTGGTATTCTGTTTTTTCTCCTACAAAGATGTCACAAATCTGAATCACACCTTTAAGATCTGTATTGGCACTATATAAATACTACCCCATACCTGTCGGCCCCTCTATGGTATGGTCTCACTTTTGCCTGCTTCACCCTCCACTATACATTTGTGACTTATTTTCAATATGATTGAAGTGCCCTTTATCACTTGGAATGTCTGGGGATTGGGCACACCACTGAAAAGAACAATGGTAAATTCCTTTTTATGTAAATATCACCCAGTAATTATTGGATTGCAAGAGACACATTCAGTAAAGGACTCAATATGTTGTTTGAAATATTCCTGGGTGGGACATGCCTATCATTCCACTCACCTCCTATTCCAGAGGGGTGAGCGTATTGGTCAACAAGGCCTTGACCTTTCAGGAGCTACATTCTTTCGTAGATGAGGAGGGTCATTTTGTATTTTTACATTGCAAAGTGTTTAGTGTTGAATGTATACTGGCCATGGTGTATATCCCTCCTGCATTCTCTGCGGCTGTTCTTAGAGAGCTGGTGGCTTTCACCCTTACCAGGACTAACCTCCCTCTGTACATCCTGGGAGACTTTAATGGTATACTAAATCCTAGGCTGGATAAGCACCCCACCAACCCTCAGTATACTGTAGGTGGGGAACTTTATTGTCTTGATTCCTTTCTGATATGGCCTGGGTAGAATTTTGGAGGCTAAAGCATCCCGACCTTATGCAATTTTCTTGTTTTTCAAAAACCCACACTTCATTATCTTGCATTGATTTATGTATTGGGAACACAATAGCCCTTCCACTAGTGGCAAAAATACAATACTATACAAGAGGGTTCACCGATCGCTCTCCTTTAGTGCTATGGATTGTAGTGAGGGCCGGTGATGCTTTGTCTCCAGCTCCGGCACCTGAATGCATTCTGGCTACGATTATTCCCAACAGACAACTCCATAACCAAACAAATAGCGTATTTCTTCCTTTAAAATGCCCAGCATGAAGATTTGCTCATACAGTGGGATCTGTGATGACAACTCTCAGCTTTTTTTCCCCCTGTGCTCATTCATCCAGAATGGTGACACTTTAATACAGGAGCTGTGTTACTGACCAGATCACCAGGTGAAAACAGAGGGAAAAAGCTTGAAAAAAGAAACCTAATGCAGCCACCACATCTAATGACTGAGCGATACTTTTAAACGAAGTGGGACTGTCATCTCATGCCGGGAGCGGTGTATGCGACTGACCCAGTGGGAGAGAAGCTGCGTGAGGGGTTCCTACAGTGTTCCTACAGTGGGGCTACCCGTGTAAAGCGGTCACTGACCCTCCGTAATAGGGGGTCGGTGGGTTCTGGTAAGAGGCTTGACTTATTGGTGTGTCTGGTGACGGGTCTTTCGGTGGATGTTCGGTGGCAGCATCATTAACATAGGACTCACCTTTAACATACTCTATGGACATTTTTGTTATATGTATATAATATGTGCGCTGCAGTATAAACCTTACATACAGTGGGATGCTTTTAAATGCTACCTCTGGGGATTTTTTATTTCAGCTATTACCAAGATCAAAACAGACACTAGAGCACATGAAACATAACTCACTCAATTGACTCACAGAATGGAGGAGGAATATCTGACTGACCCATTGGAGCAAACAAAAGCCTCCTGGCTCTTGGCTCAAGATGCATTAGTCAAAGTAATTAGCTCTAAGGCAGAGAAATAACACTTTTTTTTCAAAGGTTACCTTCTATGAGGAGGGGGAGCAGACCGGATGCCTCCTGGCCAAAATTGTTAATGTCCACCCCTTGGCTCCCACCATAGAGGTTTTAAAATTGCCCAGTGGTCATATGATTAACACGCCCGCGGCCGTTATGGATGAGCTGGTTCATTTTTATAATGACCTATACGCCTCTAGGACGTCATATACACAGGAGGAGCTCCTTAACTATTTATCCTCCATCTCATTACTATCCCTATAGGCCTCTCAGTGGCAACGTTTAGAGGTTCCCTTGACACCGGAGGAGTTACAGGAGGCAGTTTGTACATTCCCACACTCTAAAGCCCCGGGGGATAATGGGATACCTATGGAAGTTTATCAAACCTACTCTGAACTCCTTTTACCCAAATTGTTGGCAATGTACAATGCTGCTGGCTCTGGGCAACGCCTACCTAAATCAATGTCTACGGCCTGCATCACTTTACTGCTAAAACCAGACACGGCGGCTACCGAGCCCTCCTCATACAGGCCCATTTCACTCCTTCAGACAGACATTAAAATACTAGCCAAGGTCCTGGCCAGAAGGTTTAACACAGTTATATCAGACATAATTCACCCCGACCAGACGGCTTTATGCCTAACAAATCCATAGCAATTAACCTCAGGAGGCTGTTTGTGAACATGCAATCCCAGGCGGACAACACTGGCACTAGAGCTTTGCTATTGCTAGACGTGAACAAGGCATTTGACAGTGTAGAACAGATATATTTGTGGGCTGTCCTGGAGGAATTCGGATTTGGGACCAAATTTATATCATGGGTTTGGCTGTTGTACTATAGATCACAGGCCACTATCAGAGAGGGCGGTAGGATTTCTGCACCCTTTACGTTAGGGTGGGGTACCCGGCAGGGATGCCCCCTAACGCCGCTCCTCTTCGCTTTGGCAATAGAGCCACTGGCAGCACAGATTAGAGCACACGCTGACATTACAGGCTTTAAATATGGCAACAAGCATGCAAAACTCCTTCTCTATGCTGATGATATGCTTTTGCTTTTAGGTAATACAGATGCCTCCCTATATAATGCCATGACCGTCATTTCAAATTTTGGTAGGTTCTCAGGGCTGACAATTAAGTGGTCCATGTCTGCTTTGCTGCCTCTGGATCAGTTGGACACCCCCTTACATTGCCATCATGCCCCGTACCAGTGGTGTCCACCTTTAAATACTTAGGAATTATCATCTCACCTCAGCTTACAGATTTTTGCCATTTAATCATTCTCCCTTTGCTGACACGATTTAGAGACACAGTTAAACTGTGGAATAAATTGTGGCTATAAGTGGCAGAAAGGGCCAATTTAATTAAGGTGGTATTCATGCCCCAACTGCTCTATTTTCTCCATAATTCCCCGGGGGTTAAGGTCTTTCAAATGGTAAATTCCATATTTAGATTTTGTTGTGAAGAGGAGGGAGTGCCAGAATTGGAGCAGTTACAGAAGCTGAAGGACAGAGGAGGGCTTGTTCTCCCGAATCCTTGGATGTACTATATTGCTTCCCAATTTCAGCATTTGATTGGTGGCTTGATTGGTGGCTTGAGGGAGACTGGTGCTTTTGGGGACGAGACTCTTGATTCCACACTGTCAGTCTTGTTGCATAGCACTGGGGCCTCCTCTTTAGCAGAGGGCTTGGAAGCTCAACTTTTTTTTAAACCAAACAAAAAATACCTGACATATAGGGGTTGATTTGCTGAAGCTGGAGAGTGCAAAATCTGGTGCAGCTGTGCATGGTAGCCAATCAGCTTCTAACCTCAGCTTGTTCAAATAAGCTTTGACAACATAACCTGAAAGCTGATTGGTTTTTATGCAGAGCTGCACCAGATTTTGCACTCCCCAGCTTTAGTAAATCAACCCCATGGGCTCATACAAAAAATCTGCACTAAGGCAAAACGCCTTCAGAAGGCGACTGGGTACACAGAATTTAGCCCTGTTTTGGGGGAACCACTTTTATCCAGAGCTGGCTAAACAACAATATGCATCTTTATGGCAGGCATATGGAGTAACACATATTAAACATATCCCGCCAACATTCTTTTTTACTATTTGCAGTTAAAACATGCTGTGACAGCCCAGCGATCACTTAGGGATTCAGAGCTGTCCCCTACCCCAATTTTTTAGTTTATACAACAAGTATCTTCCATGAAGGGATTTATATCTAATTGCTATGCAATGCTTCTGGGGGTATACTTGGAGAATTTCCCTAGTTCTGCATGCAAGAAGTGGGAGAGGGTTTTAGGAAATATACCCGGAGAACTTTTGGAGGAAGCTCTGGAAGCGGTACGTTTTTGGTCTCTTAATGTGGCACAAAGACTCTCCCAACTATACATTTTGCTGAGAGTTCACCGCACTCCATCTGGGTTGCACTCTATGAGGCTATGTCCAGATCCTCTGTGTAGTAGATGTGGAGGAGGCGCGGAAGACTTAATACATTTGATGTGGAGATGCCCGAAATTACACCGATATCGGGGCTCGGTTGTCTCCACATTGAATGCTGCTCTGCAGGTGTCTGCCCCCTTAGATTCTAAACAATGTATCTTGAGTGTACTTGATGCTGTAATTACTGATAAATATGATAAGAATAAGGAAGTAGCCACTAGGGCTCTGTTTCAGGCCTGCAAGCTACTTCTACAGCATTGGACGTCTCCCACTTTGCTCCAAATGTGGATTGAGCAAATGGGCCTGGTGCTCAGAATGGAAAAAAAATTGATCTACCAGCATAGAGGTAGCCACTCAAAATTTGAAAAAGTGGGGGGGGCTGGCTGGCTTCTCCGCGACTAGCACCGTTAGACTTGGTGATGGACAGGCTCTTAATGTAACACTCTGAATCAATTTTTTGCTCTACCGCTTTGTGATGAGAGCTGTGAGGAAATGACAGTTTGGTTACTTCTGGGGTTTTTTTTTTCTTTTCCTTCTTGTCTTTGTCAGGTTACTGATTACATGCTTTCAGATTGTTGGGATTTCTCATGCACAATGATTGTTTGTATTTTGGTGCTTTAAACCCACGGGTCTATGTACTCTATTTCTGCATTGTTGTATGGTACCATAAGACATGGTGTGTATACTTGGTATATTGCCATTGAATGTCTGTGGTACTTTACTTCTATATTTTTCAGCTTTCTGTATAATGCTGTGACATTTTGATAAACTTTTACCTGATTTAAAAAAATATATATTTATGACATCAATACACACATAAGCAACATAACTGATGATCTTTCTTTCCAATAAATATAATTGTACAATATTAATTGCAACTTTATTGATACCTGCTCCTTTGACTAGACCAATTTAAAAAATGATGAAACCAGTTAGAGAGTGATAGGAGGAGCAATGCTTGGCTTGGCAGGAGATGCATTGCAGTTGTACTGGTCTATTGATCATAGAGATGAGTGGTTGTGCTACCTACGCATATACAAGTGGAGTGTTTCTTGGGAAAAGATGGACTTCATTGACAGATACAGCATGCACTGCTGGTGAGCGAGGGTCTAGCTGAAACATTAATATTTGATAGGGTTGTTTAATTGGATGTATGAAATGAACACTATGTCACTTACCTTCACCTTACTTCACACATTAGTAAATCAGGCTCAAAGAATCACTAGTGGATTGTGAATGATCTTAGAAAATAATTTTTTAAAGTGGGCATGATCGTGAAGTGCTAATTAATAAATTAGCAGATCGCTGATGCCATGCAGGTCTCCTGCACACTGTCGGGATGTCGGGGCTTGTAGTCCATTCAGACACACGGAGCTGTGTGTCTGAATGACGCAGCCGTGTGGGCGGAGCCCCTCACGACCGCACTGTTTTTCAAACAGTGGAAGCTAGTACTGGGAACTTCTCCACATACTGCTGCCACAGGGAGGGGAGGGGGGCAGCGATTGCAGCCCTGGGAACATGTTACATGTTCCATCCTAAAATCGGGTGGCACATGTAACATGTTCCCAAAGGTGAACATATCCTTAAGTTGAATCCTGGGATAAGCAAATATTTTCTACATACAAGAAGCATGTGTATCCTTAATTAAACCTGGGTGTATTGTGTGTATTTTTTCCAAATCTCGGCACTGCGACTCTCTCTGCATGTGCAGGGTGGCTGGTCTTGTATCTCCACCTAGTTTTCTTCAGGCAGTCTATAGTGGCTGGGTCAGTTAGGTAATAGCTCTACTGTATGCGCAGGTTATGTGAAGCACAGCGATGGTGTCACCGCTACATTTACAGGGTAAACACTGGATTTGCTAATGCATTACGGGCACACAAAGTGGATTTATATATGTTGTGGATATTGAGAAATATATTTGATTAAAAGTTTTTGTGCCTGGAGTTCAGATTTACAGGCATACAGTATCTTTGACTGGGCCATGGACTGCATCCACTTTCCACACTTGGTGATTGGCCCACTGCAGCCACATGGAGTAACTGACATGCCTCTCCATGCCCCATAGTGGCATTTTCTTTCACTCCCAGTGAATAAATAGAGTGGCTGGGGAAAGAAGGGAAGGTGAGTATGTGCTGCTGGGTATGGGGGATTAAAGCTTTCCTGTTGCTTTGTCGAAAATGGGCAAAGCTAAGATTTGAAGAATAAAAAATCTCTACAAACAGGAGTTGTGAAGAATTAGATAATATGTCTCTTATCCAGTACTGACACTTTTCATTATGTTTTCCAGTACATACAGAAGTTGTAAGGTCATTCATACTAATTATAACAAGAGACCTGGAAAAGCATACCAGATCAGGGCATGTTACTCGTGTTGCCTTAATGATGTCTTTTTCTTTGTGAATATCTAACAACAATTCTGGAAATGCATGCATAAAACCACCATCCATATTTCATCACATTATAGGCTATAAAAAGGAATGTCATATATGTATTAATGCTATTATACAGTAGATTGTAAACCATATTTTCTACTACAAACTATATAAACTACAGAACTTTGTATAATGGCATAGGAAAAATAATGTATAGTTATCTTTACAACAAACAGAAATCAGCGTTCTTAGACCTAACTATAAGAAGATATTGAAATTATTACCCCAAATTGTACTCAGAACTCTATATTTTTCTGTTTTTGAAGGCGTCCCATTTTCACCTAATCATCATTTACAGTCCTGCTCACCATTATTGGCACCCATGAAGTTTATGTACATATTGTGGAATATCTAATGAAGGAAATGTATCAAATTAACCAACATATTACTACAGATAGCTTGTGTTTGACAAAAAACTGTAAATGATAAATAACATTTAAAAAGATAAACATTATGAGGAAAACATCCGTTCGTAATACAAAAAGAGACAAAAGGAGTATTACAAATAGAAAAATTTACAATAAATAGTAAATGTCAAAAAACAGTTTGTGTTCGATAGACATCATTATACAACCAATTAAACTATGTAAAGGAAGTAATCTATAAGGTGTTATACATGTATTTGAAGTACCCACGGTTATTACCACTCGTCCTGACATTTACTACTAATCCACTTTTACCCTGCGGAAGTTTTTGTCTTTTTATATCTCAAGACTCATGTTAAACCCCATTATTAAAGTTATAGAAGAATATCAATCCAGATTCTTGCGACTAAAGACAAACAACATTT
>BLSH010334195.1:1297045-1308239 GCA_018402905.1 Glandirana rugosa | reverse complement strand
GGGGGGAGCTGAAAACTGCCATTGGAGAAAGGAACCCTGCAAATGTTCAAGAGCTTGAGCATATTGCAAAGGAAGTGTGGGAGAAAATGCCACCCGAGAAGTGCAAGAAGCTTATCGATGGATATAAGAAACGTTTGGAGGCTGTCATCGCTGCCAAAGGGTGTGCAACCAAATATTAAGGAGGGGTGCCAATATTAGTGCACATGCTGGTTTTCTGTTTTTTCTTTATAATTACAATATCTATGTTGAAATAACAATTGTCTTTGTTAAATTACTTTGGACCTCCAATTAAAAGATCCTGCTGATATAAATTTGGTACATTTCCATTTATTTCTGAAGACATTCACTCAGTTATGCAAAACATGAAGGGGTGCCAATAATGGTGAGCAGGACTGTATATCAGTAGGTGGTCCAAATAGGGTTCCAAAATTAATGACTGAGGTCTGTAGATTAATAGGCATGGCATTAATCCTGTAGTTTCTATTAAGGATACATTGATTTAGTATTAGAAAACAGTTTAAGCTGACTTCCTATGAAAATGTCTAATATTTGAACCAATGTAAAAAAGGTTTATGTCATATAACCCACTATAGATGAACCAGCAAAATTTTTGCTGGCGTTTCCAAAATATTCACTAGTAAATCAATCACTATCAATTAAAACATATGTACCAGGAAACATTACCTGTAAGAAATGTGTGGTGAATGTTAGGTTCATGTGGACCCTAAAGTATATGTCCAACCAAACCTATTTTTATTATTTTTAAATAAAGTGGGGAAAGCTTAGCTTTACTGCTGTATAAGGTTAGAAAGCTTGCCCCAATTGTGTCCTGGTAACAAAGATTTTCCCAGACAGGAACTACAGGATAGCAGGATATTCTGCAACAGGGACTCATCAATCTATAAAAAGCTGGTAGGTGTTGTAGCTCCCCCCTACTTTATCAAACAAAGAAAAAACAAAACAAAGCAAAAAAATATGTATTGTGACGTTATGCGATGCACCATAATGAACGTGCAATACTTGCCACCTCGCATGCGATCACTTGGAGGCGACTAGAGAGAGTCTGACCCGGGTTTTTCCAGCCACCGCGGTAGCACTGGTTCTGGCCCGGACTTTCCGCTCCACCCAATGCCCTCTCTACCTGCATTCACTGAGAAGGAAGAGAACAGAGGGGATCTCGATCCTGGATCTCAGTGGAGGAAAGCTGAGAGAGCTCTGTGTGCTATTTTTGGACTCAAAAACAAGGTTTGCATTGTGCTCATCTTTTATGGGTGTTGGGGTCAGCCCCCCACCGTATAGTGAGGATTCACGATTGTTAGTTGAGCGCCAAACAGGGAGGTTTTGTTTTTATTTGTTTGAACCTGCAAACCTTTTACAATAAACCTGGCAAGCCGCCAGATTTTATAGAAGTTGGCCTGCCTGCTGAGTATTTTCCTCCAAAAAGCGATCCCCAAGAGCTAATTTCCCACACGTGGTGGACTCAGCGGGTAACTTTCCAACAATGAGGAGATGTTGAAGGCCTTGCTGCAGGTGACTGCGGCTCAGCGGGAGACCAACCTCCAAGTAGCACAAGCCACTGCAACACAGTGGGAAGAAAGTCCCAGACAACATGAGGTCCAGGAGGAGATCAACTGCCAGCTGGTAGACGCTCTCCTAGAGTTAAAGAAGGGTCCTGCACCTCCTGTGCCAGCGGAACAAAAGTTGATCCGTGCCAGTTACTATCTGCAGAAGATGAAACCTGCAGATGACATGGAGGCATACCTCACGACTTTCGAGAGAGTCGCTGTGCGGGAAGGATGGCACAAAGGACAATGGTCTAGACTTCTAGCACCTTTTCTGACAAGTGAGCCCCAAAAGGCTTATTTTGATGTAGAGCCCGATAAGGCCCAGGACTATGAGTCTCTAAAAATAGAGATACTCGCACGCCTGGGTGTCAATATGGCAGTCCGGGCACAACGGGTGCATCAGTGGACCTAATGCATGGACCTACCACATGGACCCATATGTTTGACTTAATCCATCTCACGAGGAAGTGGTTACAGCCAGAGACTTTGCCAGGCCTTCAGATTTTGGAGCGTGCGGTCATGGACCGGTATCTGCGTGCGCTCCCTGCTACTTTGAGGAAGTGGGACAGCCACTGGGACCCCAAAATGGCAAACTAATTTGTGGACCTCATGGAGAGACACAGTGCTGCTGAGAACTTGTTGCACCTGTCTGTGCCCCACTCCAATGTATCCAGGGGTGAAAGATCGCCCGGCGGACCCAGTAAGACTGTCCCAGGGGTCAAGGGCGTGGGGAAGTTTGATAACACCGCTGTGGCGAAAGAGACTGTGGGCTCTAGACGTGGAGACTGGCCAAAGAAGCCAGGAAGGTCTGGGGGACCCTTGAGAGGACTGGGTATAGAGCACATACAGAGCCATGCATTGGGACATATTGCTGCCAATTGTTCCCTGAATGATGAATGCAATGTGATAATGCTTATATGAAAATTCGCATTTCTTTTTTTGCACAGGTCGCATGTATAGCATCATGTTCAAATTGCACAGAGAAGCAAATGTGTGTGATTGCTATTGACAGGAAACCCGTCACAGCGCTGCTTGACTCTGGTAGTGGGATAACGTTGGTCAAAAGCAGCTGTATAAATTCGGTAAGGTTAAACCCTAGCACTGTCGGGGTCATTTGCATCCATGGGGACCCTAGAGATTGCCAGACGGTGCTGGTCAAGATTGTCATTTCTTCCGGCAGAGTGACCCATTCAGTGGGAGTGGTACCTTCCTTACTTCATGACGCCCTAGTGAGGAGGGATTTTCCCCATTTTTGGAGGTTGTGGGAGGGCACAGAGAGCCTGGAGGCAAGAGCTCCCCCTGCTGAGGAGGCACGGGAGTTCTCACCAGACCCTTTTTGCCAAACAGAAGGAGAGATTGGTGGCAGGACCGAGGAAGAAGGAGACCCTCTTCCTTTTCCTGTAATGGCTGGGGAGCCAGAGGAGCCAGAAGGTAGCTCCCAGCTGGTGGCTAATGACTCAGAAAATGTCTTTGACCTTGACTGTGAGAGTGAACCGAATGTAGTACCTGACTTAGTGGTCCGGAGAGAGGATTTCTGTACAGAGCAACTACGTGATGTCACTCTCCTTAGAGCCAGAGAAAATGTGAAGGTGATGGATAGGGAACCTGTGGACCCTAATTGGCGGGTGTCTTTTCCCTATATGGTTCTTAAAAATAATTTGTTGTACCAGGTGGTAAAACGAGGGGAGGCCGAAGTAGAACAGCTAGTGGTTCCCAAACCCTTCTGCAGGATGGTGCTAGATCTGGCCCATGGTCATCTAATGGGGGGATCTGGGTATAGAGAAGACCAAGAAGAGAATAACCCAGAGGTTCTTCTGGCCTGGGTTGCATGCGGAGGTCAGGGAATATTGTGAATCATGTTCTGAGTGTCAAATTACTGCACTGTCTCCTCATTTCCGTAGCCCCCTTGTCCCACTGCCCATCATTGAAGTGCCATTTCAGAGAATTGGCATAGATCTGGTGGGGCCAGTAGTAAAGTCTGCTTGGGGCCACCAGCACATTCTGGTCATACTTGACTATGCAACATGCTATCCTGAAGGCATCCCCTTGCGGAACACCTCCACTAAGACTATTGCCAAGGAGTTGGTCCAGGTGTTTAGTCGGGTGGGGATCCAAAAGAAGATCTTAACGTATCAGTGCACCCCCTTTATGCCCAGAGTTACCAAGGAATTTTGCAAATTGTACAAAATCTCCAATCTCCGTACTTCTGGTTACCACCCCCAAACAAGACCCTTAAAAGTACGTTGAAAAAGGTGGTGGATGAAGATGGGAGAAATTTGGATTTCCTACTACCATATGTCATGTTTGCCATGCGAGAGGTTCCACAGGCGTTTATGGGATATACCCCATTTGAACTCTTGTATGATAGACATCCCAGCAGACTGCTAGATGTCACAAAAGAAACATGGGAAGGAGAGGCCACCCCGTATAGAAGAGACATAGAGCATATCTCCTTCATGCAGGATCAATTTGCAGCTGTCCTGCCCCTTGTCCGGGAACATATGGAGCGAGCCCAGGAAGCTCAGAGGAGGGTTTATAAATCAGGGTGCCAAGATCCAAACTTTAAACCCCGGGGACAGAGTCCTGGTACTAGTCCCCGCTGTTGAAAGTAAATTCCTAGCAAAGTGGCAGGGTCCCTTTGAGATTTTGGAAAGAGTAGGGGAGGTAAACTATAAAGTTAACCAGCCGGGGAAAAAGAAGCCGGTATAAATCTACCATGGTAATCTCTTAAAACCGTAGAAGGACAGAGAGATGTTAGTGGCCGTGCCAACCCGTCAAAAGGACAGGGTACCAATGACCCCGGACGTTCCCATAACTGAGTCTTTGTCACTGACGCAACAAAATGACGTAAAGGAATTTATAATTAAAAATAGAGACTTTTTCTCTCCCCTACCCGGCCTGACCACCATAATACAACATGACATAGTTACAGAACCAGGGGTCCTCATAAATGTAAAACCCTACCAGATACCTGTGGCGAAGGGAATAAAAAACATGTTGGAGTTGGACTTGATAGAGGAGTCCTATAGTGCCTGGACAAGCCCCATAGTGCTGGTCCCAAAGCCTGATGACACTATCAGGTTTTGTAACGATTTCAGGAAGCTGTATGACGTGTCTAAGTTTGACGCATACCCAATGACGAACTTGTGGACAGGTTGGGAGGCGCCCTGTACATAACAAGCCTAGACCTAACTAAGGGCTACTGGCAGATTCATAAGTGAAAAAAGTTGCGCTCCTACAATAACAAGCTTATACTAGCAGCTGGCATAACAACCTTCAACCAGGGTTATATACAAATTGTGAAAATAAAAAATGCCGCACTGATAATAAAATCAAAAATAATCATTGGTGAATATTTCATAAAGTTTAACAGTGAAAAATTAATAATAATTAGGTTTCACAACCAAATTGCAGTATTCATCAGTCCATATGTGAAAGTCATAGTTCATATATATGAAAACAATAGTGATCTTCCTCAACTGATTCTGCTTTGGAAGAAAAAAGGGGGTGAAGACAAAGTGAGAAAGATCCCTCCACCACAAGATTAAAAGGTAGGTAACTCTTACCAGACAGAGCTCGCTATAAAGCTTAATGAGATACAATCAACCACCTTGTGCATCTTCCAACCATGATATATAACGTTGGGTACTCTTACCCTAAATTACTTGTCATCAGGCCCATAGGTTACTCATACTTTATCTCCTCCAAGATTTCCAAGGCTGGGTAACCCCTTAGGCTCCGATGCAAGGAAGGAGGCATCAAAGGTGGTATAAAATATAAAATCTCCACATAGTGTAAATCCATTTTAAAATCAAAATAAATGTATTAAAGTAATGCACTTACATTTGATGTCGACAATGCAGATAAACCAGGAAAGCGATGTGTACACAAGATAGGGCACAGTAGACTGGAGCAGACACACATTCAACCGATGCGTTTCGTCTCTAGGGGACTTCAACTGGAGTTGAAGATTCCCATAACGGAGTCAGCAAAAGAAAAAGCCAACCCGAAAAAGTGTGCCATAGGTCTGGAGGAGGCCAAATACCTTTGGTATGTTATTGGTCAGGGTCTGATTAAGCCCCAGACCAATATGATCAAGGCCATTGAAAAGTGGCCCCAACCGGTGAATAAGAAACAGGTTCGGGCCTTCCTGGGGATTACAGGGCATTACTGACACTTCATCCCTGAATTTGCCACCACTGCTGTCCCTCTGACCGATCTGACGAAGGGTAGAGCGCCAGGAATGGTTAAGTGGAATCCCGAGGCCGAGAAGATCTTCCAGAAGTTGAAACAAGGACGTTGGGGTTCCAACTAGCGCCTCTGACGTGGGACTAGGTGCTGTTCTGTCCCAAATCAGAGACGGTGAGGAACATCTGGTAGTATACTTAAGCAGGAAGCTTAATAGGCATGAAAGCAATTATGCCATTGTGGAGAAGGAATGCCTGGCTATCAAGTGGGTCTTAGAGGCTCTAAAATACTACCTTCTGGGAAGGTCATTCAGGCTAGCCACGACCATGCCCCCCTCAAGTGGTTGTGTAACATCTGGGAGAAAAATAGCCGGGTGACTAGGTGGTTCCTGGTCCTACAGCCATTTAAATTCTCAGTGGAACACCGGGCCGAAAGGCTCCAAAATCATGCCAATGGCCCACTGCATGGACGGGACAGTTGCTCTGCCCCAGGGGCTTGAGCAGAGGGGGGATATGTGACGTTATGCGAGGTGCCATAGGCGATACTTGTCGCCTCACATGCGATCACTTGGAGGCGACTAGAGGGAGTCTGACCCAGGTTTTTCCAGCCACCGTGATAGAGCTGGTTCCAGCCCAGACTTTCTGCTCCACCTAAAGCTCTCTCCACCTGCATTTAATGATCAGGAAGAGAACAGAGGGGAGCTTGATCCTGGATCTCAGTGGAGGAAAGCTGAGAGAGCTCTGTGTGCTATTTTTGGACTCAAAAACAAGGTTTGCATTATGCTCATGTTTTGTGGGTATCGGGGCCAGCTCCACATCGTATAGTGAGGATTCACGATTGTTAGTTTAGTGCTAGACAGTGATGTTTTGTTTTCTGTTTTTATTTGTTTGAGCCTGCAAACCTTTACAATAAAACTAGCAAGCCATCAGATTTTAAAGAAGTTGGCCTGCCTGCTGAGTATTTTCCTCCGAAAAGCGATCCCCACGAGCTAATCTCCCACAGTATATACAGTATCTCACAAAAGTGAGTACACCCCTCACATTTTTCTAATTTTATTTATTTAATTTATTATTATCTTATTTTATTATATCTTTTCATGTGACAACACTGAAGAAATAACACTTTGCTACAATGTAAAGAAGTGAGTGTACAGCTTGTATAACAGTGTAAATTTGCTGTCCCCTCAAAATAACTCAACACACAGCCATTAATGTCTAAACCACTGGCAACAAAATTGAGTACACCCCTAAGTGCCCTCTTGGGCATGCAGTTCACCAGAGCTTCACAGGTTACCACTAGAGTCCTCTTCCACTCCTCCATGATGACATCACAGAGCTGGTGGATGTTAGAGACCTTGCGCTCCTCCACCTTCCGTTTGAGGATGCCCCACAGATGCTCAATAGGGTTTAGGTCTGTAGACATGCTTGGCCAGTCCATCACCTTTACCATCAGCCTCTTTAGCAAGGCCGTGGTTGTCTTGGAGGTGTGTTTGAAGTCGTTATCATGTTGGAATATAGCCCAGTCTCTGAAGGGAGGGGATCATGCTCTGCTTCAGTGTGTCACAATACATGTTGGTATTCATGGTTCCCTCAATGAACTGTAGCTCCCCAGTACCGGTAGCACTCATGCAGCCCCAGGCCATGACACTCCCACCACCATGCTTTACTGTAGAAAAGAGACACTTGTCTTTGTACTCTGGTTGCTGCCACACAAGCTTGACACCATCTGAACCAAATAAGTTTATCTTGGTCTCATCAGACCACAGGACATGGTTCCAATACTCCATGTCCTTAGTCTGCTTGTCTTCAGCACCCTAGGCTCAGGAGAGCCCGTCCCACTTATGTCAACGGCGTGATTTTTGCGCCAATGGAGAGGCACCTTTGGGGATTCCCCTTATTCACTCAGCTGTGGGAGATGATTTATAATCACCACCCTCATATATACCAGCATTTGCTCCCCAGCCATTTGACACTCCCTCTGGCTGCACAGGACGCTCTTTTGGCTGTTAGATTCAAGTAAGTTTACACATGCTGCTCACAGCATATATACTCTCTAGCTTCTGTAAAAACTATTCTGAAGCTTTGCATGTCAATTTACAAAATACGCTTATGACGCCAGCAAAGACATTGCTCTTCATACTAAGCCTGTGACTTGCAAAGTAAGCGACATTTCTGGTTTATGGACATGACAATATGATACTTATTGTTTGGTAAACCATTTTTTACACATATACTTTTCTCATAGAATTTTTCACTTTTCCTGTGCTGTCATAGATTCGGACTTGTCCATGCTTAAGAGGCTTACATGAAAATCCCCTGTGCAGCCCAGAAGAGAAATTAATACATACAAAGGCGAAGGCACCATTTGGTATGCCAAGACACAATTTTTTCCCTATTCACTTACTAAACAATGGTAATTAATGTTACACTTTATGAGAGATCCCTAACGTATGCTCTTTCTTTTACATCAGGGGCTCTCAGTATTTGCTTGGGGACACCCACCTGGACCCTGCTCCTTTTTTCCTTTACCACTTTTCCTATGACTGGCCTATTGGCAGCACGTGATTCTGCCCGCACCCAGGAGATATCTGTGTGAGAATTTTGCCATCCCTGCCCACTTAGTTGGGCTATGTGATATATACTATGATATGATATGTAAAATATACGACATACTGTGTACTTACATAATTACTCTTTTTAGAGCAGGGATTTCCCTGAAGAAGGAGTCTTTATTAGCTCTGAAACTAGTCGGATTTGGCTTGTCACAGCCCCCTGAATGTAACTCATGCAAACTCCTGGACATACCAGTGTTATTTATATTGTATATCATTGCATTGTACTTAAATGGATCCTACATTTTAACAATTTTATGCACAATAAAATTTGTAATTTTTACTTATTCACTCTCTTGTCTGTGAGCCTTTAAAGTCCTTTGCTTACATTGTAGCAAAGTGTAATTTCTTCAGTGTTGTCACATGAAAATATATAATAAAATATTTACAAAAACGTGAGGGGTGTACTCACTTTTGTGAGATACTGTATACATATATATATATATATATATATATATATATATATATATAACAACAGTACAATTACAATACAATTCTGGCAGCCGACAGACTGATGTAGAAAGTTTTAGAGGATGGGCGAGGCTCTGTAAAGTCCTTGAGGTGAGCATGGGAGTGAATGATGAGGATACTGTAGAGCAGGGAGTCTTGGAAAGAGCAAATATTTCAATTCGGGTGGTATTTTGAGTTATGATTAGTGATGTAGCTTGGGGGCAGAGTTGTAGATGGCTTTGTATGTTGTTAGTATTTTTAATTTTATTTGTTGGGTGAGCTAAAGCCAGTGTAGGGATTGGCAGAGGGGGTGATCTACACTGAGCAGTTGGTAAGGTAGATTGGAGTTTGGAGCAGCATTCATAAAATGAAGGGGGCGGTAGCCTGTGTAGAGGTGAACCGAAGATGAGGGAGGAAATTAATAGCTTGGTGGTCTCATTAGTTAGGAAGAGGCTTAGTTTGGAAATGTTACTAAGGTGAAGGCAAAATTTGAACTTTGACTGGATGTGGGTCTAAAAAAGAAGGGTCAGAATCAGTTTTGGAAACTTTGAGTTTTAGAAAGTGTTGTGACATCCATACTGAAATGTCAGTTAGTAAATTATTATTGATATGTCAACAGATAAATTAGTGATGTGCTAGGAGACTATAGGGTTGAGCTGAGGAGTAGAGATAGATTTGGATGTCATCAGAATAGATATTATATTGAAAGCCATGTAAGGTTATCAATTGCCCTAGAGAGGAAATGTAGAACAGAAGGTGTCCAATAGTGATGAGCCAAACTGTTCTGTTCGAGCAGGGTTCGGCAAACTTCAAAGAATTTTGGATACTGAATGCAAATCCTATTGAAATTAATAGAAGTAGAATCTGTCAAAAAAGTGCCTATTTTCTGAAATTTTGTTGTAGAGGTTGTCAGAAGCAAAATAGAGTACAGAAGGGTTACAGTGGAAAAGGTATTTACAAGTACCTGTTTGCTAGCTGGAGGGACAGGAGCTTGATGACAAGTTGAGTGTAGTGTTGAGAGAACCCGGACTGTAACGTTCGGGTCCGTACCGAACTTTAGGGTGTCCGGGACCCGGACATTTCAAAAAACGTTCGGGTTTGGTCCGGGGTTCTGGTATTTTACTCCACGTGTTGAGAAGCTGCAGGGCAGCCAATCAACAAGCGTTTCACTGGTTTGCCCTTAGAAGCCATCACAGCCATGCCTACTAATGGCATGGCTGTGATTGGCCAGTGCATCATGTGACCCAGCCTCTATATAAGCTGGAGTCACTTGATGCTGCAGTCACATGCTCTTGGGTTAGCTGTAGGGAGAGGTAGCTGACGGCGTCAGGGAGAGATTAGAGACATTTTAACAACATCTGATCCTGCATCCCAAGATAGATTACTTTACTACTGCTGTGCTGTTGCTCTGAGGACAGATAGCAGAAATTTGAGATTTCACATACCGCTGCTTTGAGTTGCAGATCAAACTCTGCATAAAACAACGATCGCTATGATCGTGCTCAACAATCAGATTGTTGGAGGAATTTGAGATTTCAAATACTGCTGCTTAGAGTTGGAGATTGCAGAATAAACTCTGCCTAACGCAACGATCGTTACGATCGTACACAACGATCAGATTGTTGGAGTAATTTGAGATTTCACATACTGCTGCTTTGAGTGACACATTGCAGATCAAACCCTGCTTAACACAACGATCGTTAAGTTCGTACACAACGATCAGATTGTGGGATCATACACAACGATCAGATTGTGGGAGTAATTTGAGATTTCACATACTGCTGCTTTGAGCGATCTGACTTCACTAGGTAGAGGCTTCTGCTTAGAGGGACAGATTCTTGTTCAAAAACCATTACCTACTCCTATAGGACCAGCTGTTGCTGTAAGTGACACATTATGGTTGAAAAATCATCTCCTAGTTATAAAGGGAGAGTTTCCAGCTGTTGCTTAGAGGGACAGATTCTTGTTCAAAAACCATTCCCTACTCCTATAGGACCAGCTGTTGCTGTAAGTGACACATTATTGTTCAAAAATCATCTCCTAGTTCTAAAGGGAGAGTTTCCAGCTGTTGGTGTGAGCAGTGCATTTCTTGCACCAAAATAAAAAAATTATGGAAAAAAAAAATTTTGTGGTTGCATCGACCTGAAAAATAAAACCACGTTCTTTACGTGACGAGTGTGGTTGTCGACCTTTGAGAGGGAAATCTTGATCCTCTACTAAAAACTTGTTATTACACAGTGAATGTCGTTGTCGACCAGGATATCCTCATCCCTTACCAAAAACTTGTTCTTAGACAGGGAGATTCGTTGTCGACCTTTGAGAGGGAAATATTGATCCTCTACTAAAAAGTTGGTATTACACAGTGAATGTCGTTGTCGAC
>BLSH010334195.1:1272695-1284043 GCA_018402905.1 Glandirana rugosa | reverse complement strand
AATCTCTAATTTCTGCTATCTGTCCTCAGAGCAACAGCACAGACAGCAGTAGTAAAGTAATCTATCTCAGGATGCAGGATCAGGTCTTAAAATGGCTAAAATCTGTCCCTCACGCCGTCAGCTACCTTTCCCTATACTAACCCAAGGAGCATGTGACTGCAGCACTGTGACTCCAGCTTATAAAGAGGCTGGGTCACATGATGCACCGGCCAATCACAGCCATGCCATTAGTAGGCATGGCTGTGATGGCTTCTAAGGGCAAACCAGTGAAACGCTTGTTGATTGGCTGCCCTGCAGCTTCTCAACACGTGGAGTAAAATAGCAGAACCCCGGACCGAACCCGAACGATTTTTGAAATGTCCGGGTCCGGGTCCGTGCCACGGACACCCTAAAGTTCGGTACGGACCCGAACGTTACAGTCCGGGTTCGCTCAACACTAATCATATTCAATGGGGAAAATATACTGCTCTTTCAAAATTTATCCCAGATCACATTGAAGAACCATAGGACTCTGCGCCCCCTTCTGGATAAAATCAGAGAGATAAGATATAATTTCCTTTTGCTTTGATTGTCACTTAGGCTGCGAAACAACACGTACTGCATACCCCTATAGACTTGCCAGAGTTCTGTGACGCACTGGGCATAGAACAACCATAACTTCCAGCCTGGTACCAGGAGTTCGCTCTACCCCCCCTGGAAAGGAGCCCCCTAGATCCCCATTCTCCACACCGGACAAACAGCAACCGAAGATGATAACAATCCGGAACCCCAAACCCCCGACATACTCCGCCGAGAGATCAGAATGATGGGTAACCATGTCACCTGCAGGCCAGAGACAAACCTAGGGGGTGCTTAAACTGCCATTAGTTTGACCAAAAAGCCCTAAAATAAGGGCACCTGTTTCACTCTTGACACTGCTCCGGTTGAGCATTTATTCTCATTTCACACTAACGGTGAAAGATACGTTTCTGCATTGAACAGACTGCCTCCAGGTTTAACATCTAAGTTGTCAGACCCAGAACATTGCAATGGGTAGAGCAGAGTTGAATGTAAGGCTGACTTACTGACTTCATTTATATCTGGCCTATCACATGCAGATACTACCCACAAAGTTTCTGTTCTTTTTTTGTTTTGCTATGGAAAGGGTTTTTGATACACAGGAACTCGCAGACTGTGCTCAGGAGAAACCCTGACCACTTAATAGTCAGCTGTCTATATTAAGGCTTACACTAGCACATATATAAAAGCTGAAATATTTGTGGTCCCATTCCAATAATTTTAATTTTAATTTTGAGGTTTGTGCTGTATGGGGTGCTAGGTATCATCCTTCACCCCACAGGGTTGATTCATTGCAAATTTCTTCTTAACCACTTCAGCCCCGGAAGAATTTCCCACTTTAGGACCAGAGCACTTTTTGCGATTCGGCGCTGCGTCGCTTAAACTGACAATTGCTCGGTCGTGCGATGTTGTACCCAAACAAAATTTGCGTCCTTTTTTTCCCACAAATAGAGCTTTCTTTTGGTGGTATTTGATCGCCTCTGCGTCATTTCTGATTGCCGCTATAAACAAAAGAAGAGCGACCATTTTGCAAAAAAACCCAAATTTCTTACTTTTTGCTAAAATTCAAATCCAAAAAAAAAATATAAAAAAACATTTTTTTCACCGTTTTTGGCCGATTTATATTCTTCCTCATATTTGCGATAAAAAAAATTGCAATCGGCGTTTATTGATTGGTTTGCGCAAAAGTGGCCGCGTTTACGGATGGTGAGAATTCATTTCTGGGGTTTTTATTTTTTTTTATTTTTTTACTAGTAATGCGGGCGATCTGCGATTTTTAGCGGTAATGCGATTTTGGGGCGGACATGTCGGAACATTTTGACACTTTTTTGGGACCAATGACATTTATTCAGCGATCAGAAATTTAAATGTCCACTGATTACTGTATAAATGTCATTGGCAATGAAGGGGTTAACCTGCAGGGGGCAGTGAAGGGGTTAATCGTGTTCCCTTGGTGTGTTCTTACTGTGGGGGGGTTGGGCTAACATGGGCATGATCCCAGTGACAGGGATCAGTAGATCTCTCATGCCCCACTGACAGGGCGGGGAACAGCCGTGTTTACATCGGCGGTTCCCCGTTCTTTCTCTGTAGCCGCTCATCGCGGCTCGCCGGCGGACATCGGGTCCGCCCGAGCCACGGGCACACTCCCCTGGTGGCCAAATGCGAATCGCCGCTTATTTACGGCGATTCGCGCAGCGCTCCCCCACTGCCGCCGTGAAAACACGGCGCGCGGTGGGGAACCGGTTAATGCTAACTTTAGGTTGTGTTTTTCATTCCGTCTGGGGCCCAGTTAGGCTTTTTCTTAATAATACAACACTGTGGTATACAGGCTACCATTGTACCCTAAGCCGCAGCCTCCTACGCCACCACAAAGTGGCCCTGAGACTGATTTTCTCTCTGCTCAGGGCACACTATTTGGTTACTTTAGCAAAGTATTGGTGATACTAACTAAAGTATACAGATAAGAATCTCCTTTTACCGTGTCTTGTGTTTTACTCCTTTCTTTCTTTCATCACTTTTCCTCCTACTACTAACCCTGCCAATTTGTATTACTGTTTAGAGGGCTAGGCAATAAACAGTTTTCCCTTTTTTCTTAGATCCATTTGCAGAGCCTCCAATAGCACCGTCCCTACTGCCTCATCCAGATGGCGTTTGGAGAACAGCCCCTTGGTGATCTCCCACAATGTTAAAGGACTGAACATTCCCGAGAAGCCAACTACCATCTTAAGAAAGGCAGGCCACACTTTGTCTTTCTCCAAGAAACCCACTTTAAAACAAACCAGATTTCTAAGATTACAAACTCATATTTCACCAATGCATACCACCCCACCAATGACACCCCCAAGTCAAAAGGCGTGACAATCTTAGTCAGTAAAGAGGCACCCTTTAAGATCACCGACCAATTGACGGATACAGGGGGAAGATACATTTTCTTAAAAGTCACATATGGAGAAATGCCTACTACACTGGCGAATGTCTATTTCCCTAACAAAACACTCATAACGTTTTGCCAGCGGGTAGTGAAAGACCTTACAGGATTCACATCAGGGTGTCTTATACTCCGGGGGGGGGATATTAACATACTCCTAAATCCCGTAGTCGACACATCCACAGGGACATCACATATAGAATCCTTAACAAGATAAAAACCATCTTACAATCCCTCCACTTAATAGACACATGGAGATTTCTACACCATTCAGGCAAGGATTTCACCTTCTTTTCCATACCACATGCACGTTAATCACATATAGACTACCTTTTCATAACCTAGAGAGACTTGCCGCGGATCTTAGGCATGCATATCGGAGCCCAATCCGTTTCCAACCATGCACCAATTTCGTTGGAGGTCAACTTACGTTCATCCATACACAGACCCAACACATGGAGACTAAATTCCTCCTTGGTGGCTGATCCAAGGTTACTACCAAAAGTTTTAAGAAGCTTTCTGAGTTTTTTAAACTTAACAACACTAAAGACATGGATCTCATGATGATATGGGAAGCTCACAAGTGTACCCTTAGGAGTGAGCTGATTAAGATGGGATCGGACTGCAAGAAGGAACGAAACAAAGATATTAAGAGACTTACAGAACTCATTTTCAAATTGGAAACCCAACATAAACACTCCCTGTCCATTAATTCACCTAAAGAGGTACTGGAAGCCAGGACAGCACTACAACAGATATTTGAGGCCACTACTAAAAGATTTCTGTTTTTTAAAAAGAAGTTGTATTACGAGTCCGGTGACAAATCGGGTAAATTACTAGCAAGAGCCCTAAAATAATCCAACTCTTCCAAGACTATTTTAGGTATCAGAAAACCTAATGGTGAATTGGATATCACCACTGAAGCCATAGCAGACCATTTCCCTAAATTCTACACCAGACTATATAACCTTCCCCAACAACATAAGCCACCTGAAATGACAGGTGATAGAACCCATATAATCTAAGACTATCTAACTAAGAACGGTCCCCCCAAGCTGAAAGACATAAACATATCCACTCTAGAGAACCAGATATCCACTATGGAAATCCAAAGGGCAATAAAAGATCTTAAACCAGGGAAGAGCCCGGGACCTGGTGGATTTACTTCCATATATTATAAAACCTTTATAGACACTCTTACTGACCCTCTTACTAAGGCGTTGAACTCCCTGTCTGCCCCCCAGAGAGGTACCCCCAGACTTCCTTCCCACACACTTAACCATCATACCTAAGCCCTACAAGGATCCTGCAGACAGCTACAGACCCATCTCCTTGCTGAATTTGGATCTCAAGTTGTTGGCAAAGTCATGGCAAACAGGCTGAGACCATTCCTTTCAGGACTTATATGTCCAGAGCAAGTTGGCTTTATGCCAGACCGAGAGGCAAAGGATAACATGACTAAAACTCTACTTTTGACACATGCGGCCTGTTCACGGAACATCAGAGGCCTTCTCCTGTCCACGGATGTGGAAAAGGCCTTTGATGGTCTTGTGGGACTTTATGCTAGCCACATGCAGCCATGTGGGCTTCGGCCCTCACATGTTATCATGGATCACCGCCCTCTACCAAAACCCCACAGAAAGACTGAAGATAAACGGCTTACTGCCAGAGGTGGTAAAGATTGTGAATGGAACCAGACAGGGGTTTCCACTGTCTCCAATCCTATTTATCTTATCACTGGAACCTTTCATCAGAATGGTCAACAGGAAGTCGGCGATATCTGGCTTCAGGGTGAAAGACAGGGAGTTCAAAATTGTCGCCTATGCAAATGATCTGCTGTTCTTTTTAATTGACCCACACATCATCATTCCTAATCTAGTTAAGGCATTCACAATTTACGGATATGTATCTAACCTTAAAATCAACTTCTCTAAATCAGAGGCCAAGAATATTACTCTAACAGATGAGGAGTTGATCAAGACAAAAGAGAACTGCCCCTTTAGGTGGGAATCCACAGCCCTCAAATATCTGGGAGTCTGGTTGACTCCACTGATATCTTTGATATATAAGCGTAACTTTCTCCCATTTCTGAAGATGATAAACAGAGATCTGGAAATCTGGCATTCAGGCCATTTTTCATGGTTTGGACTAGCGGCGATCCTTAAAATGACCATCCTACCTAGACTTTTCAATCTTCTACGATCATTACCCAATCAGAATCCCAGGTGCCTTGTTTATATCCCTAGAATCCATTACCCTAAGGTTCCTTTGGGGCCGCAAAACTCCCAGAGTTAAATTCTCTCTCTTGTCTAGACCCAAAGATTGTGGAGGAATGGGCCTACCAGATTTCAGAAATTACTTTTTTGCCTCCCACTTGACTAGGGTGATTGATTGGGATTGCCATGGTGATTCAAAGGACTGAGTGGCCTTGGAAGAGGTTCTAAGCCCCATTCCCCTATGCTTTTCCCCTTGGAACCCATGGGACAGCCAAGACCAAGTCATTAAACAAGACCCACTGACAGGAGTTACTTTACACACCTTTCATACCATAGCGACAAAATTTACCATCACCACACCACTTGGTCCTCTGACCCCCTTAAAAGATAACCCAGAATTCATTCCTGGAGTTGGAAACACTGTATTAAGGCACAGAGACACAGGCCAAGCACTCACTGCTGGTGAATACTTCAATCAGGGACAGATTAAAAAAACGCACCATTCTAAAAAAGGATTGCACACTCCCACGACTCCCTCTCTGGTCTTATTTTCAAATTTGCAGCTACATCACCAACAGGACATGAAAAATGGACTTCTCCAGACCCCCGACAGAGCTAAAACTGGCATGTGCCAGGGGAGAACAATGCGAGAAGGCGACATCCGTCACTTACTCTTGGTTACAAAATGCTAGCACGACCACTAAGGACAGGTTTAGGAGAAACTGGTCTGGGGCTCTGCAAATGGATATCTTTGAACACCTATGGAGACAGCCTTGTATTCTCTCACACAAATGCTCTATAAGCACCAAAATACAGGAAACAGCATTTAAATTGTTAACTGATTAGTACATTACACCAGTAAAACTCAAAAGATGGTACAATCAAACTTCTGACAGGTGTTGGAGATGTGGGGTAGAAAAAGGTACTCTTCTGCACATATGGTGGTATTGTAAAGTTCTGACCCCCTTTTGGGACAAGGTTAAAGATTAAACATTAAGGTTAAAAGATTAAACATATTACAGACTTACGCTGAATGCTGCATGTTGTCTGCTTCACATCTCTAGCTTCACACATTCTCTGACCAAACACCTTTTAAATTCTGCCAAGGCTCTAATCCATAGTCTCTGGAAAACTACTAGATAACCTTCCATATCAGACTGGTTAAGAAACGTTTCAGATATATGCGCAATGGAAGGCACACTTGCTCAAGCTAATGATAAGGTAGAAAGATTCCACAAGACCTGGTTTCCTTGGTTCACCTTTCGATTCTCAAATGATTTTGAAACCTTAATGTCCTCCTAGTCAAATACTGGATATTCACTGAATAACAAACTCCTTTTAAATCTAAATGAGAGCTTTTGAGTCACATGGCTGTGGCTCTCCCATGTTTTAGCCAGTTTGATACACCTATTATCCATTATCCAGTATAACGTCTCCCCTCTACTCCCTACTCTCTATTTCCTACCTTTTTTCTCTCCCTTTCATCTTTACTTCCTGACCATCTAGGTCTTTCAATCAATACACTATCAAGCGGTTCAGGTTAGTGTATCACAATTATAGAATGTGACGTTGAGTATAGATGTTAAGATATACCTGTTGTTAACAATAGTACCTGTCTGTGATGTTACTAACTCATAACAGGCTGGCGACTAATTTTTAGTCCCACTTTGACAAGCCAATTGATGTCATGTACTTTTCATGTAATGATATTCGAGACTTGCAATGTTGACTTTCCTGACATTTTTCACTAGTCATGTTACATCTATTATGACATGCTTTAATTTCTGTAAGCCACATTTGAGATCAATAAACTTTCCAATGTTAAAAAAATCTTTGACTTTGTGCAAGTGTACAAAGTGTAAGAATTGATGCTGGTTTGAAACCAAAGGGTAGTCACACCAAATATTGATTTGATTTAGATTTTTCTTCTGTTTTCTCACCTTACATTTTGTAAATTGATAAAAATAAACAATTAAAATATATATTTTTAAAAGCATTCTTTACAGAATTTCTTCACACCTGCCTAACACTTTTGCGCAGTAATATATATATACAGGCGGTCCCCTAGTTACAAACATCTGACTTACAAACTACTCCTACTTACAAACTGAGGTAGACAACAGGAAGTGAGAGGAAATCTACCCCTAGGAAGGGAATTCACTCTTGTAAGAGTTATTATGGGAAAAAGGTGTCTCCACTGAAGCTTTATCACCAAGGTTTGTTTCCACAACAACTCAAAATTTTCAAAATCCAATTATCATTGGGACAGGAAGTGAGATGAAATCTTCTGAAAAGAAACATAGACAGCAAAACAAACATTACAGGGGTGTTACTCCTTCCCTATGCTATCCAAAAAATAGTTTTTTTGGATGAAGCTACACTTAAAAAATGTACCTGTTCAAACTTACATACAAATTCTTGTACAAGGATTTTATTATCGTTAAAACAGAGAAAAATAAAGTACATCCTAGCGACAATAAATACAGCTTGAATGGCCATGCGGTTACAATACTGATCACAAAACAGAAAATGATATAGCCATAATGGGATCAAACAGCATGTAGATCAAGATTATAACATTATATTAACCTTTCCTGGCGTAGGCCTGATCCAAAGAGAAAAGAAAAGTTAAGCAATATATTGTGTGGAAATGAGTAACAAAAGGAACAGGAATAACTAGTACCATACAGTGGAGGGAGAGAGTAGAAGAAAAGGAGAAAGGAGAGAGAGAGGACCGCGGGGATGGGGGGAGGGGAGGGCAAGCGAGCAAATGCCAGCTTCCCTTACATTGATAGAAGCGCAGGGTCAAATCTAGATGGGTGACTGTAGGCTATCCAAGGTTGCCAGACCCTCAGGAATTTCTTGTGGGTGTCCTCAAGAATGGACGTCAATTTCTCATTGATCATAATGTCATTAACTCGATTTTTTACCCTTTCAAAACTGAGTGTGGGCGTTTTCCACACCTTGGCGATAGTTAGTTTAGTTACAGTAAAGATATGCATGGCAAGATGGCGTTCAGGACGGAGTAGTTCCTTTATGGGCTTGCATAAAAGTGCTTCGTAAGGGTCCTTTTTTAAATCAGTGTGAAATAGGTTGCGGAGCATAGAATATGTCCGGACCCAAAGCCTACAGGCCTTTGGGCACTCCCACCAAATATGTGCCATTGTGCCCACCTGAGAACACCCTCGGAAACAAAGTGGAGAGTACGTGGGGAGGAACCGCGCCAATCTGGCCGGCGTGTAGTACCCCCCAGTTCTCTTTCCCACTGTGCATGGTATTGCCGCATTGGTGATTTGTTATGGGAGATGATTGCTGAATAGATTAATGAGATTAAGCCTGGAGTTTGGGGTCTAGACCTACAAAGGCTTTCGAACTGAGTCAGTGTATAAGGTTTGGTCTAGACGTTATCAATTGTTGAAGCCAGTGTCTTATTTGCATGTACCTGAAATGCTCCCGGAGAGGGATATCGTGTGAGGTGCGCAGCATATCATACGTGAGTATTCTAGTTGGGGTAAACAGAGAATGTAGGTCAACAAATCCATTTTCAGTCCACCAAGCAAATTTTTTTGGATTATCACAACCTGGAGGGAACAAGGGACAATGTAACAAGCGCAGCAAAGGTAAATGGGGAGATATCAGACCTGCCGAGAAATCCCAAATCCGCAGGGTATGAGCTAGACACAGTCGTATTGCAGGCGGGCGATGTGCTCGTGGGAGCCAAGGGACCGAGGCTATCGGGATCGGATGAGAGTCTATCAGGTCAATCGTGGCCCACAGAGGCATCTGATACGACTCATGTAAACGGGAGAGCGGGGCTATGTTTGCTGCTACATAATAGGCGATTAGGGACTGAATGACCCCCCGTAACTCTACGCGCATACATCACTTGTTTGTTGATTCGAGGTCTAATGGAACCCCAGACAAACTTCAAAATTTTTCTCTGATGTACACGTAGAATGTGGGCAGGGACGGGGACTGGCAAGACCCTAAAATAGTACAGTAACTTTGGCAGGTATATCATGCGAATAGCTGTTATCCGGCCGAACCAAGAGATCGGGAGATGGGACCAAGAGGACAGCAGTGCCGTTAATTTATGAAATAGGGGCGGGAAATTAGCCTGATAGAGTCCTTCATATGTCGGGGTGAGTCTAATTCCCAGGTATGGTAACGAAGCCGTCCACTGGAATGAGAAAGCACTTTTCAAGGCTTCCAGCTGGTGGGAATGCCTATGGACATTGCCCTAGATTTTGCCGGGTTCACCGCGAGGCCTGAAAAGGCTGCAAATGTGCCCAGTAGGGGGAACAAATTTGGGAGCACTATCCTAGGGTTGGTTAGAAACAGCAGAATATCATCTGCAAAGAGTGTAATTTTATGGGAAACTCCCGCCACTTCTACCCCCGTTATATCTACGTGAGAGCGAATTGCTTCCGCCAAGGGCTCAAGGGCCAAGATAAACAGTAGTGGGGATAGTGGGCAGCCTTGACGGGTTCCTCTCCTAATGGAGAATATTGGTGATTCAAACCCATAATACTTGACCTTGGCCTGAGGGACATCATAGAGTGTCGAGTTCCAACTGAGGAAAGAAGCACCAAAACCATAGTGTCGGAGAACCCTTATTAAATAGGGCAAGGACAGAGTATCAAAAGCTTTGTTTACATCCAAAGACAAGAACATCGTGTCCAAGGATCTACAATGAGTTATATGTTGGATTTGGAGTGCGCGCCTAATTGCATCTCCCGCATGTCTCTTTGGGACAAATCCCACCTGGTCCTTCTTAACCAATCGGGGTAAGAAGGTATTCAGGCGGTTGGCCAGGATTTTAGTCAGTATTTTCATATCTATATAGATAAGTGAAATTGATCAATAGTTGGCCCAGGAGGAAATGTCACGGTCTGCTTTTGGGATCATCACTATACTAGCCGTTAGCAGGTTAGAAGTAAATTTTTCGCCTTTCTTAGCAGAGTTATACATAGCCGCTAAATGGGGAGCTAAAACGTCTGAGAACTTCCTGTACTATAGTGCTGTAAAGCCACCTGGACCTGGCCTTTTGCTCACCTTCAGATCTTTAATACATTATTGGACCTCAGTTACCTGGATATCCTTGTCCATCAAAGATGCGTGGGCCTCGGATAGGGAAGGTAGTGCTAAGTTGTCTAGGAAAGAGTCAAGGCCCTGAGTAGGTGGTTGGTCGGTAGCTTGATAAAGAGTACTTAAGCGCTGGCGAAATTCATCTAAGACCCGGACAGGGTTGCTTGTAAGGATCAGACTTACATACAAATTCAACTTAACAACAAACCTACAGTCCCTATCTTGTTTGTAACCCAGGGACCGCCTGTATATATATATATATATATATATATATATATATATATATATATATATATATATGCAGTGTGCTAATAGGTGTAAAAGATGAGTAAAGGAATGATAATATAAGGAGAGAAGACACTTTTGTTAGATGGACAATAAAGATAGATGAGGAAATACAGATTCACTTGCAGTCTGTTTGGAGCAGATCCATTTTGTTAGTTGATACTTTCATGTTTCTGCCTTGTTTGAACTGCTGTGCTAAACTGCCACTTCAAAAAAGGACAAATCAGTGGAAGAACTATGAAGCCTGATTCACCAAGATCCTGTGCTGTGTAGCTTTCCTTCTCTGACAGCCAGCTGCATTCCAAGATAACTATTGTTGCTTTCCAGTTGAGTCCAGCCACTTTTAAACATTATACATAGTGTTGAGCGAACCCGGACTGTAACGTTCGGGTCCGTACCGAACTTTAGGGTGTCCGTGGCACGGACCCGGACCCGGACATTTCAAAAATCGTTCGGGTTCGATGTCAGGCCCAAGCGAGTTGTGATACATATTACAAATTTTCACCGACCTGAGTTGACCTTTCGTTGTTATCAATAGAACCTTACGTCGACCGACAGTCTCTTCCTTTCGATGTGTCGTGTCCTAGAACCACTTAGTCCGAAGTATCAAGAAGGTGACTAAACAGGAAAAAACTTCACCGTCAAATCGTGTCGTCAAGTTTGTTCCGTCTTTGTACTTTCATAGTTGATTGTTTTACCTAGACGAGGTTTGTCTGACGTTCACTTAGACATAAAGGAGTAGATAGAAATAACAGGTAGATTGTTTTCACAGA
>BLSH010334195.1:1241244-1259155 GCA_018402905.1 Glandirana rugosa | reverse complement strand
TTTCAATCTGCATTCCCCGCTGCCCACCCCCCCCCCCCCCCATAGCTTGTATCTTCATTTCCCTGGCACTTTAGTGGTCGCCGCGCCCTTGATGGCCATCTTCAATAGGGGCAGTTTTTAAACAGTTGCCATCTTAGGAGGTTCCCTTTACTGGAAGCTCCTGGAGGGAACCCTGTCCTATTCACCGTAAATGTAATTTCTTTCTTGTACTTAGGAATACCACTTCCCCGCTCCCATTGAAATAACAGTCGCTAACTTCCTTATTTTTCCTATAGCTGCTTTTTTCTGTCCACTGCCTATCAGGAGCTGTACGCCACCCAACCAAGACCCTCTCCAACATTTATGGTGAGGACCATTGTCCAGGTGAGTAGAGAAAAAAAAAAAAGAGAGCACTTGTGCTGGTAAGTTTATGTATTTTAGCTATGTACTCCAGAAGAAGTCCAAGTGGACATAAAGGCAACATAAAGCAACATATAAAAGCCCCAACCAGCAGACCATCCAGATGCTGAGCATGCGGGGCCATCCCATTGCCAACTGAATTGGTCTGCAAAAGCTGCTTTGGGCTATGTTTCCACTTGTGCAACTTGTTGTGTGGGTCGCATGACAGATCACAGCCCATTGTGTTTAGTGGCACCCGTTTCCATATATGCGACTTTGAAGGTCAGCAATGATGGGAAGACTCCTGCACGGCTTTGTCCCACCCTTTGATGCCACTTGGGTCCAGAGGGTGTAAAGTTATATCGGGGCTGCACTCAAAGTCGAATCAATGTCGCACTCCAGATCGTGCGACTGTGGGAGTCGCAATAGTGGAAACCGAAACTTAGCTTCTACCCATCAGAGAGTCAGACAGTTAACCCAGGTAACTAACCTACTCAAAAGTTGTGCAAATGTTGCATATCAGAATGAGCAACAGCAATCCCAGTGCAGCAATTAGCTCAACCTCCTCCAGAGAAGTTAATTCTTCCTAGCCCATTCTTGAGAGAATCCTCTCACCACGCAGCCAGTATCCCTCCTAGACATCGGGATGATAGTGGCCATTTAAGGATAGCTCAGAAGAGCTCGACCCTCAGATGTCAACTCTTCCTTAGTTCAGCCCTATGTCCAGGCTGTAAGGCTAGCTATTGGCTGGGAACACTACATCTGAGAAGTCAAAGATGTACCTCCCATTTCTAAGGGAGCAGATTTCCTTCTTTCCTCTGTGGGATATCAGAGATGTCATTAAAAAAAAAAAAACATGTTTTCTCTCATTTGCCTAGGAAAATGTATCCATTGTCAGAACAATATTCTGCAGTGGCAAGGAATTTCATCTCACCAATAAATGATTCAGCCTCAATGGAGGATCCTTTAGGTAGATGAACAGACCCTGACTGAAAAGAGCTTACCAAATGGAGGGCAAACACCCGGAAGCCAGCAATTGCCTTATCTGTATCAAAAGCCATTCGTTTGTGGACCGAAAACATGGAAACAGCGATTCTGCAAAAGTCCCTACGGCAAGGCTTTTTTTGGCGAATTATAACTTACAGCAGACTTCACTGGTGGATACATTTCAATATTTTGCAGGATCAATGTCATTTCTTGTAATACCAATACAGGCATTGTGGTTAGAACTACGGGCAGCTGACACTGCGTCAGAACAAAATTAGAGTAAATATTTTTGATGGTAAAGCACCCTTTGATGAAAGGTTACAGAAGCCTATTTCTGTCACAGAGAAAAAATCTGACTTGATCTCCCAGAACAACAGAATTAGACGTACCTGCAGTTTCAGGAATGCTTACTCGCATGCACCCATACTGTAAATGTTACAGAAGTACCTGGGTTTTTCGATCAAATAAGTCCTCCTACAATTCTAGAGCCTCCCCTTCGGACCTTGCACTTCTTTCAGAGCCCTCACGGGGGCTTAGATTACTATCCAAGCTTCTCTACAAGAACTGGGTCGCAGTTTTTATCACTAACGAGATGATATCCTCCTCTTATCAAAAGATCCAGGCCAGCTAGTGGAACACAGGTGGAAGCTGTGGCCTACATTATCAAGATACGGCTGTATGGTAAATCATCAAAGGAGTAATCTTTTCTCCAGTTTAGATGCCTTATTCAATACCGCAAAAGGGACAGTGTCCCTGCCATCTCAGAAGGTGTGGGCGATCATTCAGAAAATAAGTAGAATGAGGACATGGTCTTACCTAACAGCCTTGAGCTAATTCAACTTAATAGGGTTTTTTGTTTACCTGTATCCAGATGGTCCCATGTACACATGGATACCTCAGGCACCTTTATTTAGAATTCCTGAAGCAATCGAGCAAACCATCTATCCCAGCCCATATATCAAACAAGTTTGAAGCACAGGGGTCTGCACTAGTGGACAAAGAGGGAGATGCTTGTAAAGTCACATCCATTAAGGCGTGTCTTCTGGACCACAGTTACCACAAACGCCAATGCAATAGGCTAGGAGGCACATTGCAGCCAGACATTGGCTCAAGAGAGATGGACATTAAATACGGCAGAAACCATTACAAATATCCTGGAAATCCAGGCGGCTTATCTCGCATTGCTCTCCCAGATCAAGGACAAATCAGTTCTGATTTGGATAGACAATAGAGCCGAAATATCATACATCACCAAGGCGGAACCCACAAAAGTTCCTTACTGAGGGAAGTGGAACCCATCCTCATTTTGGCAGAGGGGAATCTGAAGGACCTAAGACTAGTCTATCTTCCAGCCCACTTAAAACACAGAGGCCAATCACCTATCCCAAGGATTCTCAGATCCCAATGGATAGTCCCTACAACTAAAGTTATTCGGTTGGATGGTGGGCCAGTGGGGTTTTCCCGATCTGCATCCTTTTGCTACAGCAAGCAATACCGATCTGCGGAGTTTCATTCCACATCTATCTCACCCTTGGGCAGAAGCAAAAAATACCCTGCCAAGTCCTTGGGCATGCAATCTAATTTAGACCTCCTCCAGCCTCCTACCTCAAATTCTCTTGAGACTTACAATATCAACAATAATGGTGATAACAGCCCTTTCTTCTGGCTCAATGCATCACCCATCAGAATCCTCACAGATTGAGCCTTCACATTAGGATCTTAAAACAGAGGCTTTAATCATTAGGATCTTCCTCTAGAGTTGTTTCAACTCTTCTTAAACCACAGGAGCCTTCAATGAGCAATACGTATGACACGTTTTGGAATAAGTTTAGATCTTTCACTAATGGTAAAACTTCCTCAACCCTCAATCCTGATGTACCCTCTTCCACTCCTTGACTTCCTTAATGGTTTCAAGCAGACCATGAGTTAGGATTAGGATTAAGCAACTTAAGGGTACAGCTGGTGGCAATCTCTGCTATGACAACAAGACAGGGGCCAAAGATCCTTTAATAATCAAATTCTTCAAGGCAGTCAAGAAGATAAGCCCACCTGTTAAAACAAATCTTTCCCATTTGGGACTTCTATATCGCTCTGCAACCCTTATCCAAATATCCTTCTGCCCCATCTGATTCAGCATCCTTGTGGAATCTCACTTGGAAACTGTTGTCTTTGTGGCAATGGCATCGGGCTGGGGAATATCAGAGCTTCAGGCTCTGGGATTAGAAGACAATAATATATTTTTTTTTGCGCTTGGATAAGGTTGGACTTAGAACGGTACATGGATTCATCCCTAAATTCTTCTTTTCCTCTACTATATCCGAGCCTTGGGCTCTGCCGATCTTTTGAGATGCAATCTCGATCTTCTTCACGAAGACAACATTCATTTTGTACTAAGACACTATATTCAAGCCACAACTCCCTTCAGACTTTTCATCTAACCTATTTGTAATGCTCCAAAAAAAACAGGGGCAGAGAAGCATCATTTGGAGCGGAGGCCTCCGGATGTGGCCCTCCGACCATTCCGGAACTACATTATCCATCATGCTTAGTTATGTCTGTGAATATCAGAGCTTTACAATACCTCATGGGACATGTGGTGCAGCGGCAGCTGGGGAGTACAATGTTTCCATGGCTAATCAAATTGTTTAAGGTTTACAGGTCTAGGGGCCTAGAACCCCTCTTCAATTGGGTTGTATGCCACCCACTTGTTTTCTGCTTCTTGGACAGTCAGGGCAGATGTATCCATCAAAACAATCTAAAGGGTAGAACCATGATCATCTCAACATGCGTTTATGAAATGTTACAGAGTAAACCCGGCAGCTTTCTCATTTGTAGAAACTGGCACACAGGCTAACAAGGCCAGCATTTACCTACGTTGAATCCTTTATTCAAATAAATATTTTACTATGTACCATCCCACCCATTTCAGCTAGTTATTTTGTCACAGGTATGCTGCCATGGAGGCACCAGGAAAAAAGAAAATTGTATCATACTTTTCCTGGTGCCTATCCAAGGCAGCATATAATCTCACCCTCGGTATGCTATATTACATAGAATGCTGAGAGTGCACTAACCCTTTTCTTTCATAATATTCACTAGACCTGAGGGAGGAGCCAAGGCGGAGCTTGTCACAGGTATGCTGCCATGGATAGGCACCAGGAAAAGAAAATTACAGTAAGTATGATACAATTTTCTGTTTTTGTGTAGACTGACTCTTGTATAGTGTATGTATGTTCAAAACAAAAAATGGTATATATGATACAGTCTGTAAGTGGCATTAACACAGCAGTCTTTGCTTTTCTGAGTCTTCTCTGTAACATAGTTTTATTACCCTTTGATCCAACCAGTACATCTGTTGTTTTTTTCAACTTTCTTAAACAGACCAAGCTGTCCAGCAAAGCTGGCAGTTAGAGGGTTAGGACAAACCATTTAAAACTGACAGGGGTGCTTACAATGGTCAACTTTTGTGAATTTGTGCAAAACCTTTATCCAAAAAGAAAAAAAAAACTATTGCTGTAACTGCTTAAAAAGTCACAAGATCATTTAAGTCTTCTAGTCCATCCAATGCTATCCTCTCCACTGACTGACAATGCTGCTGTTCAATGGTGGCTACATTGCTCCTCCATACATGCATTGGAGTGATGAATGTAACCACCCTAAGACCAAGTGAAAATAAAGGAATAATAGCATGATAAAAAGAAAATGAATGCCACCACCACAGACAATGTTTGGTGATCTACAATTCGTTATATTTTTGTTTTTGTGTTTAATTACACTTCAAGATTTTAGGTCAGCTTTCCTATGGAAACACATTTTTACAGACTAAGAGAAAGAAATCATAAACATGTTATATTATAATGTTATATTATAATTTACTTTGATGTAAGCTATATATTTATGTAACAGTGGTTCCAGTGTGACGTTGATCCTGTGTACCTTATTGTCCAAAATATTAAGGTTAGCATTTTAACAAAATGATCTTAACATTATGCTAAAACCACTGCAATAACAGTAAAGCGAAGAAGACTACTGATCAGCTTATTTATTTTATGTCCTAACATTTGCTGTCATGCTACTGCTAATTACCTATTTGTAAGAGCTGTGCGTGGGAGAGGCTGTGAATCTCATGAACAGTTTGAAGAAATTGATCTCTGTGTCACTGTTCTTTTCTAGAGGAAAGAGAAATAAATGCCATTTATTAGTAGCAAAGCCTTTCCAAGCGCTGAATATATGGAGAAAGAGCTATCGTCCTTTATTTTCAGAGGGGTATTAAATAAATTTGTAGAGTCAACATTCAAACAAGAACAAGATAAATAACAATTATTTAGTAATTCAGAAAGTCATTTAATATCTAGCATTAGAACATAACAAGAAACAGCAATTATATTGTATGTGATAAAATATGTAATGTGAAATGCAAAATATAAGCATGAGATTTTCATTTTAACATTTAGACAGTTTTCACCAAATTTTTAAACCACCCCCCCTGAATTTCAAACATCTAAAAAGTTCTCAAAGTTGCTTTTGTTATGCTCCATGTAAAATGATGTTGTGTATTTGGTACCACTAATTAATTTTAAACTCTACTGCAAAAAAAGAATAAATGATCTTTGCCACACAGAGCTGTACATTTTTTTTTTATTCAATAGTAGAGGTAGTCACCACTCTAAATGCACTCTGCTCCATTCAGCTGCAGGTAACCGAGCCAGTAAGCCAATTCTCGCTTTGCAAAGAATACAAATAAGAATATACTTATATGTATAAAGTACATATACATAACAATAAAAATATATTCATCGAGAAAAGAATACATAAATCAGAAATTGAAAAATTCCAATGCATGGATTTAAACAATTTAAATTTAAAGAATAGACAGCAGTATGTCAATAATGTAACATGTAACTTAAATGATTTATAAGAATTAATATTTTTAAAAATATATTTAGGTATAAAGAATGTATGTAGAAGGCATGATTATTTGCTTAAACATTAAATAGGTGTACTTCTTTTCATCATTTTCAGCAAATGTATTGCTTAACAACCAGGAATCAAAAAGTGTGGCCTGGCATACATGGACAATAGTCAAAGGGTTGATACACAGTGTTATTTTATGTTCACTTAATTTCAGCATAACAGGACAAACAGAGAAGAGTGTTAGCATGTTCAGGCTTATTTAATATAGCAGTGCAAAGAGCAAATTTTATTGGTAGTAACCCATAGCAAACCTATTTAGGTACTGATATCAAACACAGTATGCTTCTGATTTATGACTGGATGCCTTGGGTCATTGCGTGTAATGTCCTTAAAGGGAATCATGTGTCAAAAATGAAGAATATGAAAGGCAACAAATCACTTATAACACATTTGCTGAGCTTTATACTATTCTGATATAATGTGTTATTTCTCATTTTACCATTCTAAACTCTTATCTCCAATTTCCAGGCAAAAGAATAGTGTTGAGATCAACCAGCTTCATGCATGTATAAAATTCAACAAAACCCTTGAGTTTCCATTTATAACTATTGGCAACAGATGCACAAATATTACATTTGAAAGTATTTTTTTCTAAATTGTATTTTTATTGTTTCATAAAGCTCTTTGATGCAGTGGTGTAGCTTCACATGTTACCGTAGACTGCTTGTTACCAGTTGCTGTACACTACACATCTTATTGAACCCCTCTCCCTCTTATGAAACAAGCCACAATATTAAGCTAGGTTCAGGACATTAATTACAATAGTGATGTACACATTTATGCATCATGTCTTTAGTAAATACATTAACATGTACCTTTCCTGTGCAGCAGAAGTGTCCTCAGCAGGTTTTCAGCTGTGAGCGTATGATTAAAATAGGAAAGCATGAGCATGACTGGCTTAATGTTTGCCTGTTTTAAAATCTTTTTGAGTCCCGGTTTTATTGAGAATAGTTCATTTTGTGCAACATTTTAATCAGCTGTGCTCACACAGGCTTCAGAAATAAAGTTAACATAACTGCTTGTCAAAGGCTTACTGAACATGAATGAGTGTTGCTTCGGCATATGACAAGCATTCAAGAAGCATTAGCGGAAGCCTTCTGGATGTTTGTAGACCAGTTGGAGAGCTAGTTTTAACCCATCCTACACCTCAGTACATTTAGGCAGGGCTGGCAGATAAATTAAATGAGATGTATATTTTCGGCAGTGCTTGTGTTTGTATTTGATGGGGTTTTGACAGTTTTTGATTACTTCTTGATGACTTCTGCTGCACTAGATCTACTTAAAAAATGTATCATGGCCCACATCAAGATAATACTGAAGTAACAACGACACAGGGAGGAATGGATGCACTGATTCCATTGACTGAAACCTTTAAATTTATAATGGCTCATAAAGGGTCATAACTATGGTGGTTTGCTCATATGCCAATATAAAAGATTCCTTGCCTCCAGAATAGGGAAGTGCTGAGACTTTAGTCCAAACCTACATTTAAACAGAATTTTAGCTGCTCAGACAATCAGGCAAAAATTTAGCTTTAGGGACATTTGGTGGAAATTGCTCCACTGAACATCCTGTAATGAATTGCAAACTGTCATTTGCCAAAATGGTGCAAGACTCTGGCCAATGATGATTTTGTACAAAGTTATAAAAAGCTGTACAAAGTTGCAGCCCACACACTATAAAAACTTCAGTCCCAGAAGCCCTTTGTCAGTGTGTGTGGGAGTTTAGTGTGAGGGAAAGCTGACAGTATGGAAGAGAGAGAAGGTTGTCAGTGTAGTGAGCTACTACAGCTATACAGTGCTATATGCTGCACTGTATTCAAAGCTGTGTTTTTCCAATGATACTTTGCAAGCAGCAACTTTGCATACTTTGCAAGCTGCTTGTTAAGTAGAATCATACTTGCATTCATTATGCTTTCATTACACCCAACAGTGCTTTGCAGGACTTTTTATGTGTTTGTCACCAGCTATTTTGCTGTTGTTTTCCTTTTTTATTTCCTTTTGTTTGTTTATTTTATTGTATTTATCATTTCCTTTTTTTTCTTCATTTTGCTTGTAATGTTTTAGAGTTGCTGCAGTGTCACTCCTGTCAGCAGGGCTTTTTCCATTTGGAGCACAGTGTACCGCCACCTCTGGCACTAACACTGTGCTCCCCACTGGCCGCTGTCACTTGTAAACACAGAAATGCTTTTCTGTGCTGATTCTGTGTCTACTAACACAGTTCAGGAAGAACAGCTGCCAGGATGCTGATAATGGAGCATGGGTGGTAACTTGCAGTACTTGGGGTGGGGGGGAGAAAGGAGAGCTCTGTAGTCAGGGAAGGAGGGGCAGATTTGAGGAAACGGTACTGGGATGGGGGAGGGGCTATGTATTGGTGTTTTTCCCAGTGACATCCCTAATAAATTGACAATGTTTTCCTTTCAATGACACCACTGACACAGAGATGTTTTTCTTTTCAATTACCTCACACACGCAGGGACAATTTTTTCCTTCCATTGACTCCACCAACTCGGGCATTATTTTTCATTGACATCACTGACTCAGGAACATTTGTTCATTCCAGTCAGATCATCAACTCTGGGTACTTTTTTGTTATTTTAGTGACACCGCCAACCCAGGGACATTTTTTTCATTTGACACATAGTTGTGAATCTATTTTAAACTTTTCACTGGTATTTTCTTATTGCATGCCACAAACATAGCAAACATTTTGAAACTAGCCACCATTGGTCCCATCCCCTTCTCCAACCAACGGGTGGGAGCAGTTTCCCATCTTAACCCTGGGCATTAGTTGATCCCGAAACTGAGCCTAAGCCTCTTCTATTATCACTGCAGGCCTGAAAGAATTTAAAATGATCTGGCAGGTAACATCATGTGCTCTTTCTATAGGGTCACAGTGTTTTAGGACCACTGACATCCCAAAGCCAATTTCTCCACAGATGTTTCAAAGTTGCAAAAGAATTGTATTTTTTGTCCAGGTAACATCCTGTGCTTTGCATAAGTATTTCTAGTTATGGAGATTTTGCACTACTAACACCGCAAACAATTTTTCTGCAGCTTTTTTACATTTGCAAAGAATTTAATTATTTTGCCAGTTGAGTAATGCGGCCTATCAGTGATCTGTTAAAAGAAGCCATCCATTCCTTAATTCTCAATGTTGTGGCCAAAAATATCTACTTTACATTTTGGCAGCTAATTTGTACACAATCTGTACACTTCCTTTGCCACAAGAGAGATACAATTTTTAATGGAGATGGAATCTGCCTGCTTTCGTAATCTTCAAATGCCTTCTATTGAAAATAATTAGATTTTGTGAAGATGATATGTATAACTTAGAAATTATGTATTTGAAAAAATAACAGTTCAGCTGAGTTTTTCATGCTGAAATGTGACTTCTTTCTGTTTCCAAAATGCAATCCTATTTAAAAGCAAAACATTCTGTGCATGAAATCTGTACAATGTTTAACCTGTCTCTAATAATAGATTACTGTGTAAATCTGTCATTATGGCTGTATTATGAAGACTTTCTCCTATTTCACCTTTCTCCTTTAAAAAAAAAAGCTAATCTATGTTTTTCAAATAGTGTCTCTCTAGAAAATACATTTGTTATTCATATTTATAACTGAAAGACGCTGACTTTCTGCCTCTGAATGTGCTGCCTATTAAAATGATGAAATTCTATTGCTGAATTCTGACTGCTCTCTCCCTCAGAAATAGTGGTCTGTCCAAAAAGGCTTTAAAGGTGTACTTAAAATCATTTACATTTTCGTTTTAAATGTCAAATAAAAATAGAATAAATGATTCTTTCATAAAGGCATTCTGCCTGCTCTTTATCTGAACACTAAAAATGTTTTATTGTTTCTTTCTTCTGTCTGGGAAGAAATATCCCCAAACAGGATTAAAAGCTGTGCTGCTCATCTATTAACACGTACCATCTTAAGTCACTCTTGGAAAAAGCAGCCTGGCCAAAAACCACTACACACTTAGCAGCAAATATGTGAAATTTTTCTTTATTTGGTCTGTGAAAAAGGAAGCCAATTTTTGGCTTGCAGATGCAATCTGCTTACTTTTTCCCTCAAAAATGTCATACTCTCCAAGAAATCCTTAAATGCTGCATTGTAAATCTATGAAATGTATTTCTTTTGAATTTGAAACAGAAATATTTTTTTCAATTCCAGATGCTGGCTTAATCCCAAACAAATTGTGGCCTGTCCAGAAAGACTTACTAGCTGCAGTGCTAAACAGTACATTTCACCTCTTTAGTCTAACAAATAGAACCCTGTTTTTTATTTACAAATACAAGATCTCTCAGTCAATCAGAAGGGGAAGTCTGTTAATACAGGCTTAAGATCTGGGGTACACATTTGTAAAAGTGTTCAATCTTCAGTCTCCTGAAAGATAATAATTCATTTTCTTTCCAGATGCAATGTGCTTTCTCTCTCCCTGTGAAATTGTGGCCTGTGGCTTAAGAGTTGTGGTGCTAAACTGTAAAATTCTTCCTTCCGTAGTCTAACAAAGCGTTTATTTTTTTCATTTACAAATGCAATATGCCTTTCTAGTTGCTTCAATTGCAGCCTGTTCATACACGTAGTCTTGCAATATGCCTGCTCAATCCCAATTAAATTGTGGCCTGTCCAGAAAGGCCTACTAGCTGGTGTGTAAAACAGTAGAAAAAATTCCCTCTTTAGTCTAACAAATAGAACCCTATTTTTTATTTACAGATGTAATACGACCTCTTAGTCACTCGGAAGTGGAAGTCTGTCTATACAGGTTAAGATCTGTGGAGCTAATCTGTACTATGTTACCGTCTTCAGTCTCCTAAAAAATACATACATTTTTTTATTTGCAGATGCAATGTGCTTGCTCTCACTCAGAAATTGTGGACTATCCAATAAAGGCTTTAAAGGTGTGCTACAAATATGTGAAATTTGTTTTTTTTTTTAATATATATTAAAGAAATAGACACTATTTTTTTCTTTCAAAATGCAATTATCCCGCTTAGAAATTGTAGCCTTTCCAAAAAGGTGCTAAACTGTAAAATGTTTCTCTTTTCAGTCTAGGGTTTTTTGTCTTTTTGTTTTTTTTTTTTATATATGGCCACTGTCAGGGCTGGACTCAGCCCTCCCTTCTCACAGCTCAGGTTACTTAGCTGTCGGTTAATTCCCAGCACTCAGCATTCCACAGTGACTCACCTGGTGATAATTTTCTGGTCGTCAGCCAGCCCCTTCTGGCTATTTAAACTGCCTGGTTGTCGGGAACCATGAATCAGACTGAGACAGACGTGCAGTAAAAATCACACTATTTAATAAAAATGGTAAAATAGAACAAACAGAGCAAACAAAGTCAAAACATAGCCAAGGTTTGGTAGCTAGAGCGGATGGATGAAGCAAGCCAGAAAACAGGGATCCAGAGATCAGCAAGGTCAAACAAACAGCATGCAGGGTCAGGAGCAAGAAGGGAAGTCAGCCGAGCAGAGTCTTTAATCCAGGAACTAGAAGGAACATCAAATAGACAAGTCTTTTACACAGAAACACAGCAGAGATATATCCAGAGATGTTGACCAGGCGAAGGCATCCGCGATTGGTCCAGGCAGTTTATATAGCTAGGAGAGCTGGCTAATGAGCAGGATATGGATATCAGGTAAGACGGAGTGAAAGCTGAGACTGGCAAATAAACCCTCAGCTGAGCAGCTTGCTCTGAGAAGGGAGAGCTGAGCCCAGCCCTGACACTGGTTCAGTTCTCCTGTCCCTATGACTTGGTCAACATTTCTAGAGACTCTCTGCTGAGTTCCTGTTGAAGATTTGCCTTGCTGACGTCCCTTCTGGTTCCTGATCCTGTCTGCTCCCTCCGACCACGCTGATCTCTGGCTTTCTGATTTCCTGGCTTGTTCTGATTAGCTACCGAACCCTGGCTTGTTTTGACTACATTTACTATTTGTACCATTTTTACCATTTTATTAAAAGGTGTGAATTTTACTGCATTTTCTGTCTCAGTCTGATTCATGGTGCCTGACAGTAGGTGAAGTATTTTTTCCAGGTTGAATGAGCAGGATCATCACATGGATCAGTTTGCCATAGCCTTACAGAAGCTGCTGATTCGCACTGCTCACCTGGATCCTCCCACTGTGGCTGTTCTGGTACAACCTGTGTTGCAAGCCAACCCTGCTGCTGCTCCAGTATCTGTGCAGGCACCCACCTCGAATATTACCTCTGTAAGAGGTATGTCTGGTTCAGCTCCGCTTCCCCAGCGATTTGGGGGTGATCCAGTTCAATGCAGAGGGTTTCTCAACCAGGTTGGGGTATACTTTGAATATAAGTATACAACACTGCGCATCCACCAAAACGTAAAGCAGCTAACACCACAATTTCAACAAAATTTGTGCATACAGACAATGAATTAATTATAATGTGCAGTGCTAAAAGTTATATGAAAGAACCAAAAACTATTCAAAAGAAAAGTCCTTAGAATAAATGTGAAAAAGAAGGAACAAGGCCTTCCAGTGAAAATGCAAAAAATTCAAAAAAATTAAGGTCCATAAACAGTTCGTCAGGAAACCAACATGAGAAAAGAGGTGCAGATTAGAACAAACGGTGAGTAATGTTTCATAGTGTTCCACCAATTGAAGTGCATCCACCACCTTACAGATAAAATACTCTTACCAGGTGTCAACTGGTAAACCGCATGTATGGATAACCAGTGTGGAGATGTTATTCCAAAAGCCAAACTGACACTCATATATGGACGACCATCGCCAGTCTGGATGACAAATCAATACTTTGTGGAAATACCACTAGTAACTCCGTTCATGGAATAAAAAAGGGGGCCACATATAGTGTGATACCGTATATAAAAGGTTTTAATCCAAATTAAAATAGTATTACACTCACATGTGACAGTAAAATCATGAGCAGCAAGGAATTCCAGGCAGTAACATATCGTGATGGAGGAAGATGAGGGCTCACAGTACCAGACGCATTTCATCTTAATAGACTTCAACAGGGGTCTAAGCTCCCTCTTCTCCATCACGCTTAAATACTACAACATTGATTACACACACCTTTACGTTAATGGCTCGTCATGGCTCCCAAATCAATGTTCCATGGCGTGCGTTTCAAACCAACTCCGTCCCCAGGAAGGAGCAGTGGGGTATAAATTTCGCTTCCTGGGTCAAACAGACCACATGATATCTGGAAGCCTATGAAATCGAAGCCCAATCACCATCATATCCGGTCGCCAGAGGGGAAGAGCGTCATAACTAAAAAGGAAATGACGTCCGCCCGTCATGCTCGGCCCGAACGCCCAGACACGGAAGGGCCGAACTACAGGCTATCCCCGCTGACGTTCATTGAGAGGAGACGCCTCTGCAGGGGGAAATAACATCTGTCTGCAGTATCCGGCGCCATCCCCAAAACTTAAGTAGGCGGAGTTGGAAGTCATCGCATCTCGACGTAGCCATCACATAGAACAAAAGGCGAGGAGCTCCAAAACCTATTACTGCCTACTACAACCATAAATTACATATTCCGAAGTAAAAGATATGATTAAGGGGGCGTGTCCAAGATGGCGCCGTGAGCAGACGCTTCTTCCCTGAGCTCCGCCGGGTGATTCTATAATATCCGCATCCAGCGCCTCCTGAACCCGGATTTTATTGTCTATTGACGCCTGATGCGGCGCGGATCGGCCAGCGGGCGAAGAGGTAGGGGAAAAAGGCTGCGGTTCCCCGTAATCCCGGAGGAGGCCGTGCCGGCGTCTGCTCCACGTGTCACGACCCGTTCGTTTCGCGGCACGAACGAAGCGACACAGCAGCGTGGCACGCATAGGGCTTCTCAGACAAGCAGTATGACGGAGGAGGGGTCGCGGCCGCCCTGGCTGGCGGAGGTGATGGGGGCTATTGCCGCATGCCAAACTGCCCTTACGTCTAAGATGGAGGCTGTTCAGATGGAGGTTGGCCTGGTCAGACAGGATCAAGACAAACTGCGCTCTAGAGTTCTGGAAACGGAACAGAGGATTGGGACAGCTGAGGATACCATTGCAGAGCATGCGGTCTCCCTACGTAGCCTTCAGACCAAGGTGAAGGCACTGGAATACAGAGCCGAGGACGCAGAAAATAGAAAATAGGAGGAACAACCTCCGTATTATTGGCCTGGTGGAGGGGGCTGAGGGGAAGGATCCGACTGGCTTCGTGGAGGGCCTACTGAAAGAGCTGCTGCCGGATGCACGCTTATCTCCTCATTTTGTGGTGGAACGGGCGCATAGGATCCCGCCTAAACCTGGACCCCCGGGGTCCCCTCCTCGGACATTTATCCTTCGTCTCCTGAATTTCCGGGACCGCGATGAAATCCTTAGAGCATCCAGGGCTCTGGGTGACCTACGATATCAGAACAACAGAGTGCTTATTTTTCCAGACTATTCGGTGGAGACACAAAAATTCAGGAAATCCTTTGACCATGTGAAGGCGGCCCTTAGAGCCCGTAACATCCGTTACAGTGTCCTATTCCCAGCTCGCCTGAGAGTCCAGGACGGGGAGACGGTTCGCTTCTTTAATTCCCCGGGGGAGGCCTCCACGTGGATTGACTCCCTACCCAGGGCCCGATGACCTGAAGTTAGTGGGGGGTGACCTATTTCCCCATTGTCTTAATTTCTACCAATATCTACACAATGCTCACTGTGCCTATCTGTGCTAGGCCGCGGCCAGGACGCCTCTACGTCTCTCCTGGAGTTGGCGGGGAGGGACAGGACCTGGGCCGACAGGTTTGTTGAGACCTAGCACTGAATTTGAGACATTTTGCGGTTCTCAGATGTCTGCGCAGTGAGTGCCGTTGTCTTTTCGTTTGCAACTAAGTATGTGCCCCTGAACTATCCAGGTGAAGTTGCTCCCATGACCAGTTGGCGGGAGTCCACAGTTCCTTTCTAAACGCTGGATTATAATGATCATGCGGCTGGGCAGCCATATCCGGTACAGTAACTTGTTCTGATTTGAGTCATGTATCTGCCATCCGCTCATATATGACACCAGGCGGAGGGAAGGGAGCATTACGAAGCGGACTGGCCGGCACCGAACTTCCCTGAATACAACCTTTGGGGGGTTGGGGTCATATCTTGCACAGGACCCTGTATTGCACCTAGAGTGCTGTTGGGAATTTGGGATGGAAGCCCTCTTCAGTTTTGGGGGGAGGAGCGGGGTGGGGGGGAAATGTTGCCCCTTAAGGGCTGTTAGTAGTGGAAACGTTCTTATTGATGTTGAAATATTGACAAATGCATTGCCTTTATCTTTGTGCTGGGTAACTTTTGGGATGTATCTCTCATTGTTTTGTGCTATGGGGGTCCAGCGGTCATCTGGAGGAGAGGCTGAATATATGGCTCCAAATGTAATTCCTCTTTTTGGTTCTCATGTCTTCCCTTAATATCTTGTCCTGGAACACTAGGGGACTAAACTCCCCAGTGAAACGCTCCCTGGTTTTTCAGTTTTTAAAATCGTATAGCCCCCATATCTGCATTCTGCAGGAAACCCATCTAGTGGGTAGTAAAACATTGGCCCTGAAGAGGCCATGGGTGGGTCATCTTTATCATTCCACCTACTCTAATTTTGCGAGGGGAGTGAGTATTTTGGTACTAAAGACTCTCCCCTTTAAACTGCTGGACTTGACCTTGGACCCCGATGGCAGATATGTTATCATTCATGCATTGATTTATTCCTTGAGATGGACTGTGGTGGGATTGTATTTGCCTCCTCCGGCATCCTTGTCGTTTCTAAATCGGATCACGGCACGGATGGCGGAGTTTCAAACAGAACATACAGTGATTTTGGGAGACTTTAACTTAGTCCCTGACCCGGGCATGGACAGGCTGGCAGCCGCTGGGCCGCAGAGGAATGGGCTCGCGGAGTGGGCGGACACATACGGGTTTACTGACGTGTGGAGGTGGCGGCACCCACAGGCTCGCGAGTTCACATGCCACTTGGCTTCCTACCGTACTTTTTCTAGAATAGACTTGGTCTATGCGGGGGCTGCTGTCCTGTCTAGGGTCACGGATATACGCATATTGCCCAGGGGCATCTCCGATCATTCTCCACTTCTGCTTCGGCTAGATGCTTCGGTGGGTCCCGCTGATACCTTGTGGAGGCTATCGAGGTTTTGGATTTCAGATGAGGGGGTGGACATGGGTTTTAAAGGAGAATTAAAGACATACTGGGCGGTCAACCCTGGGACTGCTGAGGAGACAGTGGTATGGGAGTCCTTTAAGGCTTTTGTACGGGGGCAGTATCAGTCACTTATAACCAAGGTCCGTAGGGAGAGAGGAGCAGAACTATGTGACACGGAAAGGGCCGCCAGAGCTCAGGAGCTACTTTACACTAGGACAAGGGACCCACGACATTACACGCGCTTCAAAAACCTGACAGACGAAGTGGTGCGAATCCGCACCTCACTTACACAAAAACGACTATTGGCCCAATCCCAGCGTATTTTTGAGCAAGGGGAGAGAGCAGGGAAGCTACTAGCGTGGCTCTCCAAGGAGCAGGCGGGTGGTGTGAATATCTCATCCATTCGTGACCCTGGGGGGAACCTGGTGTCTGCCCAGACTGACATTAACAAATGCTTTGCTGAATATTATGAGACACTCTATTGCTCCCGGGTGGATTATGACGGTGAAGAGCTGTCCTCCTACCTAGCGGGGATAGATGTCCCAGTCCTGACCGAGACATATAGGCGTAGGCTAGACGCACCCATCACAGTGGACGAAATCCTTGGGGCACTGAAAAGATGCAGGCGGGAAAGACGCCAGGCCCAGACGGCATCCCGGTTGAATTCTACAAGCACTATGCAGATGACTTGGTCCCTAGGCTCCATAACATGCTGGGTGAGGCACGCAGGGCTGGCTCTCTACCGGCGTCTATGGGCGAGGCCGTAATAGTGGTGCTTCCCAAGCCGGGGAAGGACCCCTCGCTGTGCTCTTCGTATCGTCCTATTTCCCTGCTAAATACGGACGCTAAGGTTCTGGCCAAGGTCTTAGCCCTTAGATTAAACACTGTTATAACTGAACTGATACATCCGGACCAGACGGGATTCATGCCAGGCAAGGGGACGGACATCAATATTAGGCGGCTCTTTACCCACCTGGCGGGCAATAGACCGGGATTGCAGGGAGTGGTGGCCTCTCTCGACGCGGAGAAGGCCTTCGACTCCGTGGAGTGGGGCTACCTCTGGGAGGTATTATCCAAGTTTGGGTTTGGGCCCATCTTTCAAACCTGGGGACGCTAGGGCCAGATAACGGGCGGTCCACCCATTTCTCGGCGGATTATAACTACAGGCAGGGGAACGGACCGTACTTAGGGCAGACCAGGCCTACATAGTCAAGTCAATATTGTCACAAATTAGATTCCCGATTCTGGAACCGGTCTTGGAATCGCAGGCATAAATCGTCCCTTTATCCTGCTATGCTTCTCGTGTCGCTCCCCAGGAAGGGGCCGAACCCTTCGTGGTGATAATGCCGGAGCGGGTATCTGCGGCCATCTCTCGGTCGGGACGCACGGAGTGGGTCGTACAATACCTCGGATCCCTGGTTCAGTAGACGTA
>BLSH010334195.1:1207428-1225063 GCA_018402905.1 Glandirana rugosa | reverse complement strand
GTTCCCAAGGCCCACCAACAGGTCACGTTTTCAGGATTTCCATTATTTTGCACAGTTGAGTTGATCAGTTTCACTGCCTTAGTAATCACCACAGCCGATTCATCTGAGGGAAATCCTGAAAACATGACCTGTTGGTGGGCCTTGAGGACTGGAGTTGAGGAACACTGCTTTATGGGAGATACAACAAACCCATTGTCCTGAGTTACCCTGAGTATGTGGCTTCCTTTAAAAGGGTATTTGACTTTCCCACACGCTCCACCTCTGCTGCCAAGAGCCTCATGTCTTTTAAATAGAGTACGAGAACTATTGCCAATTACGCCATTGAATTCTGTACTCTGGCAGCAGAGGTCACTTGGAACAATGAGGCCCTCGTGGCTGCTTTTTCTCATGGTCTCTCAGATAACATTAAATATGAGATAGCTGCCTGAGACACATCTACAGATCTGGAGAAGTTGATCACGTTTGCCATTCTCATTGACTCCAGACTCCGAGAGAGACCTTCCTTTAATGAGCACTTGCATTAGCCTCCTGTACATTTGGCTCCCAGCTTTGCAGTTCCACCCTTGCCTCCCTCACCTCCCATGCCTTCCGGTGCTGAGTCCGCCAGTGAAGTAGAACCCATGAAGTTGGGCTTCACACATCTCTCTGCGGAAGAGAGAGCCTTTAGGAGGATGGAGATATTGTGCCTTTATTGTGGCCAGGCAGGTCACTTTTGAAGTCTTGTCATACCCATCCGGGGGGACGCTTGCACCTGAGGTTCTTTAGGGGACAGACTATAGGTGGAGTTGTTATGTCCCCTGTTATCCTGAAGGATAAGCCCTTAGTTCCGGTTACCCTTACTTGGTCTGAGTCGTCCATCGAGACACAGGCTCTAATTGACTCTAGGGCTGCAGGCCTGTTCATAGATAGTGCCTTTGTGTCGAACCACTCAATTCCACTGCAGCTTCATGCCACTCCACTTGCCATTGAGGCCATTGATGGGAGACCTCTACAGCCTGCCCATGTGACTCATGAGACTGCCCTGTTGACTATGGCTGTAGGGCCTCTTGACCATGAGATAATCCAATTTGAAGTTATTTCCTCACCCCATTACTCAGTGGTTAGTGGTTATCCTTGATTACAGAGGCACAACCCCTCTTTTGATTGACTTCATGCTGAGATTCTTTCCTGGTCGCCATAATGCAGTAAGACAGGTTTTCGGAAAGTGGCCAAGGTTTTGTGCACCTCTTCACTCTCCTCTCTGACAGAGGAGCACCGCAAATTCGGCGCTGATTTTGACAAAGGTCAAGCCAGTAGTGTGCCTCCACACCGTTCGTATGATTGCGCGATTGACCTTCAACCTGGTGATATGCCTCCACGTGACTGGGTTTCTGTTTCAGGGGATAAAGCCATGGAGGAGTATGTTGCAGATCCACTTTCTTGAGGGTTCATCCGCAAATCCTTGTCTCCTGCTGATGCTGGCTTCTTCTTTGTGAAAAAGAAGAACGGTGAACTGAGACCTTGTATTGATTATAAGGGGTCTAAATCGCATCACGATTAAGAATGCTTATCTGATTCCGTTGATTACAGAATTATTTGACGGCCTCAAGGGAGCAATGGTTTTCACAAAGCTCAATCTGAGAGGGGCATACAATCTCATGAGGATCAAGGAGGGGGACGAATGGAAAAATGCATTTAACCCCTTCAGCCCCAGAAGGATTTCCCCCTTTATGACCAGAGCACTTTTTGCGATTCGGCACTGAGTCGCTTTAACTGACATTTGCACGAACATGCAACGTTGTACCCAAACGAAGTTGACGTCCTTTTTTTCCCACAAATAGAGCTTTCTTTTTGGTGGTATTTGATCACCTCTGCGTCACTTCTGATCACCACTATAAACAAAAAAAGAGAAACAATTTTGAAAAAACCCAATATTTCTTGCTTTTTGCTAAAATACATATCCAAAAAATATATAAATAAACAAATGTATTCATCAGTTTTGGCCAATATATATACTTCCTCATATTTTTGGTAAAACAAAATTGCAATCAGCATATATTGATTGGTTTGCGCGAAAGTTGCTGCATTCACAAACCATGAGAATTTATTTATAGGATTTTTATTTTTTACTAGTAATGGCAGTGATCTGTAATTTTTGCGGCGGACATGTCGGACACTTTTGACACTTTTTTGGGACCATTGGCATTTATACAGCTATCAGGGTTATGAAAATGCACTGATTACTGTGTAAATGTCACTGACAGGTAAGGGGTTAATGCTAGGGGCGATCAAAGGGTTAAATGTGTTCTCTGCTTTGTGTTTCTAACTGTGTGGGGGCTGGGCTGACTGGGGGAGGAGAGTGATGATTGCTCCCATTCACAGGAAGCATACGATCACACTCATCTCCCCTGTCAGAACCGAGATCCGTGTGTTTACACACACGGATTCCGTTCTGTCACTGCGGGGGAGCGATCGTGGGTAGACAGTGGACATCGAGTCCGCCCTACCCGCTCTCTGGCTCCCCGATACACAGTGATCACGAACCACGTGGTCGGCAACTGGTTAATACCAGGACAGGACATTACGAATACCTCCAAATGCCGTTTGGTCTCTGCAACGCTCCTGCAGTTTTTCAGGATCTCATCAACGATGTCCTCCGAGTTATGTTGCAGCAATGTGTGGTGGTTTATCCTGATGATATTCTCATATATTCTAAATCCCTTACGAGCCACCACACAGATGTCTCCCAGGTGCTACAGAGGCTGAGAGATAATAACTTGTATTGCAAGTTGGAAAAGTGCGGGTTCCATCGTGAACTGGTTAAAATTCTGGGTTATGTTATTTCCACTGCTGATTTTTCAATGGACCCAGAGAAACTATCTGCAGTTCTACAGTGGCCTCGACCGATAGGTCTACGTCCACTACAACGTTTTCTTGGCTTTGCCAATTATTATCAGAGACTTGTTTGTAACTTCTCTTCTCTGGTCAAACCCCGACTGATATGACCAGAAAGGACGGTAACCCACAGAATTGGTCTCCGGATTTCATTAAAGCCTTTGAGTCTCTCAAGGCTGCTTTTGTTTGAAGTCCTGTGTTGGCACATCCTGATCCTACATTACCCTTCATTCTTGAGGTTGATGCATCTGAGACTGGAGTTTGTGCCCTTCTGTCTCAACGTCTTTCCTCTGAGAGCACTATGCATCCTTGTGGCTACTTTTCCAAGAAATTGTCTCCTGCAGAATGCAATTAAGAGATGGGGGACAGAGAGTATTTAGCGATCATTTTAGCTCTTAAGGAATGGATGCATCTCCTCAAAGGTACCACTGTGCTGGTCCTCATTTTGACTGACCATAAGAATCTCACATTCTTGTCTGAGGCAAACCAGAAGGGCGCGATGGGCTCTTTTTCTGTCAAGCTTCATTTACCTAGTTTAATTCTTACCCACTACTAAGAATGTAAGGGCTGATGCATAGTCGTGACAGTTTTCTTCCGCTTCCAAGATGGAGTCAGTTTCTGTACCTGTGATACCTCCGAACCGTATTCCGACTACTGTTTGTACCAGTCTCACTTCATCTTTGGGTGACACAATTCTTGCCGCTCAGATCCATTCTCCTCCCGAGAAACCTTGTGACCGCTGCTTTGTCCCTGAGATTCTCCGCACTGCTTTGCTCCAGACTTACCATTCTCCCAAGGCTGCTGGACACCCGTGGAAGAATCAACTCATTTGGGCTTTTTCTCAACAATTCTGAAGGCCTAGTATCCGCGCTGATGTAACTGCCTTCATAGCTGCTTGTTCCGTGTGTGCTCTGAGTAAGACACCACGACACCTTCCAGTGGGCCTCCTAGAACCCATACCCAATAGAGAGAGGCCTTGGACCCACCTGTCTATGGAGTTTCTTGTGGAGTTACCCAACTCCCAGGGCAACATAGTTATCCTTATCCTGGATGACCGCTTCTCGAAAAAGTCACATTGTAGTCCACTTAAGAAGTTGCACACATTCAAAGAACTGGCATCCATTTTTGCTCGGGAGATCTTTCACTTACGTGGGCTACCCAAGGTTATCATCTCGGACGGGGTAGCCCGTTTGTCTCTAGGTTTTGGCGAGCCTTTTGTGCACAATTGGGAATTCAGCTTTCCTTCTCTTCTGCGTATCACCCGCATTCCAATGGGGCTGCAGAACGAGCCAACCAAGCCTTGGAGCAGTTTCTACATTGCTTTATTTCTGACCACCATAATAACTGGTCAGATCTCTTACCTTGGGCGGAGTTTGCTCACAATAGTGCTGTCAATACTACTTCCCAATTGTCTCAGTTTATGGCGAATTATGGTTTACAACCATCCATGTTGCCTGACTCATTTGTTCCGCAAAGGATTCTTGTGTTAGTGGAGGGTCTTCTTTCCACTTGGGTACAGGTCCTTGCGATGTGCCAATGTTAGGTACAGACTCCATGCTGACCGCAGATGCCTACCTCCTTCCTACCAAATTGGGGAGAGGGTCTGGCTGTCATCTCGCAACCTCTGACTCCATGTTCCCTCACTGAAACTGGCACCATGGTTTTTTGGGCCTTTTCGTATTCTCTGTGAGATCAATCCAGTGGCTTATGCATTAGACCTTCCTTCTAATATGCAGATTTCAAATGTATTCTATGTCTCCTTATTAAAACCTTTGGTATGCAACCGCTTCACCACTTCGGTACCACGCCCTCACCCAGTTCAGGTTGAGAACCATGAGGAGTATGAGATACAATCAATCATTGACTCTGGTACGTTCTGTGGTTGCATACAGTACCTGGTTCATTGGAAAGTGTACAGTCCGAGGATACATTTGATGTTTTGTTTTGGGTTTTTTTGGCAGAATCTGATGATTTACAGTGACAATGACAATGACAAAGGAAGAGGAGGATGTACTGGTTATGCTGGGTAAATCATTTGACTCATCAAGGACCATAACAAAACTATTTTTTACTTTAAAATAAAAGTTCCTAGTGCTCCTGAAGAATGACAAGATTTGCTGGCCAAATAAAAGATTTCAGGAAAACTCAAAAACTATTAACAATTTTTCAATAAAAAAAAAAACAAAAAAAAAAATGAAAACATTTGAAGCCATTTAATGGTGTCCTTAACAACTGTTAGTGGTAGATAGAATTTAAGTCTTTAGCTTGTTTTGCAGTTATAGTCCCATGGTTATCAATGGGCACTAATTACTAATAGGTTGTGGCAGCACTATCACCAAATTGGTGTAGAATCAATATCAAACCAATCACATAAAATAATAATAATATGCAAGCATCAAATAATATAAAATGTATATTGTTACAAAGTATGCAAAGTGACCAGTGTTTGAAAAGCATATAGTGCTTACCCACACTCAAGGATTAACCGCATGTAACTAAGCCATGCCGACTCCAGTCACATACTCTGGCTGTGAATGAGCACCACTGTGCAAGATGACATAATGTCCAATAGGCCCTGCCCTACATATTTTTTCAAGATGAAGATTCGTCCCTAAAGACATCATCTAGCTCAGAACTTTTTAAAAAATTAAAAACACACTTTATGGTTTTCCTTGTTGCCATCATGAACAGCAATAACAATTATTTAGACATAATTGCTGCTGCCTATACTGTATTGTTGCTGCTGAGTTCAAAGGACTAAAAAAAAGACCCAGGTTGACCATAGACACCCTCATATACGTAGACCTGCTTCAGTGGCAAACATCAATCCTGGAAATCACCAATTCCCCAACCCAGGTTTTTGTTTTTTATGTGTATGTGAAAGAGGTAAGGGCAAATATCAAAAGCCTGGATGAAAGCATCAAAGAGTATTTTAATTGTTCATAAATAGGAAAGCCTTCCTGTATTTCTATGGCTTACCAAGCATTGAGACATCTCTTTCATCTGTTTCTGGTCTCTCACTCTATTCTGTATTTCTATGGATTAAGCTACTGTCGGGGGGTCTATTGAGGAAAGCCTTGCTGCATAGGAGCTGCCTTGCAGAGCTATTGAGCTTGTTTGACGTTTTCCTTCATCTGACAGCACATACAAATTTGAACTTCCCAGAGCCACTTAATGTTGTTCTGCAGTCGGCAAAAGGACTTGTCAACAGAATTTAAAACATGGGTTATACCAAGATAGAACAGCATGCCAAGATGCCAGTGCAATATGAAAGGGATTACAAGTTTACAAAGTGTGTAACAGAAGCAACTTATTGGCAGTAAGTCAGGCCTTGAAGTCAAATGTAGGTATGCCTTCTTTCAAAAGCATGTAGAGTATAAAGAACTATAAAGCATGTAGAGTATAAAGAACTTGGCCATACCTCAGTGATTTCTCTGTCCATAAAAAAGATAGGGCTTTTGTTTAGGTAAAATAGGTCACAGCAAAAACAGTGATATTATATTGGTGGAGCTTAGTAAACTTATAGCGTTAAGCTAAATAGGTAGTATTATTTGAGACACTATTTTTGCATTGATGGCACCCAGTGCAAACAGGCAAAATTTTCTGAGCAAAAATTTGAAGAAAAAATAAAAGTTGAAAAGGGACAGCTCATCATTCTATTTACAGTCATTATGAATCACACCTTTCCTTCCCCCCTATTTTCTTTCCTCTAATGATATTTTACTTTACATTTCATAAAATGGGGATAAACTTACCTTTCCTTCAATGGTCTGCTGGGTGCCAGTCTTCAGCCTTCTTCATTGGATGGCCTGAGATGATGTCACTCATGTGCATGTGCAGGAGTCAGTCATCTCAGTACACAGGGACTGTGCCGGCAACGTGCACATGCTCAGTTCAGTTTACATGCCAGAGAAGACAGTGAGCAATTAGGTAGGTGTTTTTTATTGCAGAAGAGACATTGCACGTCTCTATTGCAATAAAGAGCCTGCCAGGGAGATCACCAGCATAGTATTGCTGCTGTTTCCAGATGTGCATTTGTGCGCATGTGGCAGCAAAGCACAAGCAGAACTGACATGAACAAACGTGCGTGCGCACATGCGCGCGCATGTTTGTGCGCACGCATCTGTCACCAAGGCTGGCACCAAGTGGCCTATTTAAACAAAACTTTAAGACTAACTAATTGCTGTTTGGTCTACAGCATTCTGTGCACACCCTAATTCCTGTATTTTGACTTCTGATCTGACCTGGCTTGCCCCCGACCATGCCTGTCTGCTACCAGCTCTGACCCTAGGCTTCACCCTAGATTCCGTCTCTGCCTGCTGCCTCTTTTTGATCCTGCATCTGTTGCGGAACTCTGCTTGTGACCCTACTACGCTCCTTTCTGATGTCTGTACCTGATTTGCCTGCCTGTTATGGACCCAGCTCCTCTGTCCCTGCTTCCAACTCTGTCCTGTTACAAGCTCCTACAGTCCAGCACAGCATCTACTGGCTCCTGCTTCCTGTTGTGCATCTCCAACTTGTTATCTGCCAAGCCTGCCAGCCTGCCCGATGTCTCAATGGTCTGCTGTCCATCCATTCCTGGCTTCTATCCTGTGGGTTCCCGGCTACCAACTACACAGATTACTGGACTGTTACTTGGCACTCATGACCCTCAAGCTGGAGCTGTATGAGAGGCCTTCCTCTACTCGTCAGGCTCACCAACCAGGTACATGACAGAGCCTGTCTGTTCACATTTTGTGACAGAAGAACTTTAGTTCCACTTTAACATACAGTCAAGGTTTTGTATATTCAATATGTATTTATGAATATCCATGCTCCTTAAGCTAAAGTTTAAAAGAAATGGGATGGACCACAAGCTGCTAAGCATAGAATGAATACACACCATATATTAGAGATACAAGAAATAAAATGCAGCGCTTGTAGATGAATTCAATGTTACATTACATGCAATATTGCAAATTAAAGTTCATGATATAGTTCATTATACACAACTCTGTGTGTGCACGCGTAGTTGACTCGGTGAGGAGTGTAAAGAATGAAGAAAAAAGTCCCAATGCTCCAATAAATAGTCTGTGCGTTTTAGAGAAAGAATAAAACACCTCTGTGTACACACCGTCCTTACCAGCTAATGTGTGCCCCCTGCATAGGAGTGGTCTCACACATGTGTTTAAATATCCCGCGGTTAGGTCTGTGATGCTGTCACCGGATTCTTTATGCTCGTTCACTCCTTTCCTCAATACAAGTATGTCTCATCCATCAACCAGAAAAACATAAGATGCCCATAGTGTAAAACCATTCATAAACCAGCCTATGTTCCTAATGAAATTGCACTTACATGCAATCTTGTGTCGTATTGCCTGTAATGGCCGTCTGCCAGCACTTTAATCCCTCTGAATGGATCCCTTCCACTGTATGCAGTGTATGCAGTCGGCTACAAGATCGCACTCCAACCCATAATGCATGTCACTCGTCAATCATAGAAAGATATAGGCTCTCATAGTTTAAATAATCATTGCAGTTTATTAATAAAAAACAATACACTCACATGTGCGTAAAAAGTTCTTGCATAAAACGGCCGTCTGCCTCTGACAACTCTGGCTCTGTCGGTAATATCCAGCTGATAGGCGTAATCCTCGCGTGCGTGCAGTTTTGTACATTGTGTTATTAGGTATTAAAGAATAGAAACTGAAATAGTTTCAATAAGGATAGTGCATTTAATGTATTGTCCTTTCTCCAAATTTACCTTGATTGTTTGACAGTCTTCTATACTATGCACTTGGATCATGCAAGATAGCAGAAGGCGAATATACTATTTGCTGATAAGATGCATGATTCAGGTCATTTGTATGGACTATTGTGTTAATAAATTTTAACATTTTTTAATGATTATATAAAAGAGGGAATTAATGTGTCACAAAAGACTGATAGAAATACTGTCTGAAGATTTTAGGTTAGAGAGTCTTTGGACATTGCAAGAAAATTCTAGAGGGACTGTTCAGGTGTTAGAAGAGTCTGGTCAAATACTTCAAAAGATTGCTAGAGAGACTGGTCATATGTTGTAAAAGACAGCTAGGGAGGCTGCGCTTATACTGTAAGAAATTTGTCCATACAAAATACGTTGCTTGATATCTAAAAATGCTAAGTATCATAATTGTATGTGTAGCCACCCTAACTTAATCAAGAGTTATTTAACAAATTTAAAACTGCCTGGCTGCATCCAAGTAGTACTTATTAGTGGATAATGTTCTTTTCACCTGGTTTCCCTAACTCAGAATGCAGCCTGATCACTTACTTCTGTCTGCCACCAGGGAGGGTCTCTGGTTATGGAGATGTAGGAGGCAATAGGGCTGGATTATACATTTTTATGTCTTTTCTGGTCAACCACTAGGAGTTTTATTGCCAGCGATGCATGATGGGGAAGTGTATAAATATTTGGGTAAACCTTGAGAATAATGTTTTTCCTCCCAGACAAGGTGGCTATACATAATTGTACATACTATAGACATAATATCAAACTCAAATTTTTAGACACAAATACACTTTAATGATTTTTAATGCATACCTACACAATATAATAGCCACATTTTGTGTAAAATATAAAAGATGATGTTATGCCAAGTAAATAGATACCCAACATGTCACACTTTAAAACTGTGCAACGGAATGGCAACAAACTATGGTACAGCAAATTATTCATTGGCAACACTTTAAAAACATTTACAGGTTACCAGTTGTGAGCTACACAGGAGGTCTGTGCTAGTATTATTGCTCTCACACCGATATTTGTGGCAATAGCTCACGTGTGGTACAATTTCCATTTACATATGCATGTAGGACCTATGTGCACATTTTCATTTGCGTATGAGCACAGGAGGGCTGGGGTGCTTTAAAATGTTTATTTTATTACATATTGTATTTAAATGTATTTTTTGGCACTATACCTTTATTTTATTTATTTTTTGCTTGAACTTTATTGTTATCACAAAGGATGAGCCCCTTGTGATAGTATGGACCTTTACAGGTCCTCCTTATTAGACCACAGATCTCTACTCTGCCCTCCAAATCACTTGATCAAACTAAGATTTGTTTGATCAGAAGCCAACAACGACTAGTAAACAAACAAACCAAAATCAAAAGTGAGGACATCATTATCGCTTCTGGTTTCTAATGGCACAGAGGGGGTGGAACAACAGAAGTTCCTCTCACTCTCTCTAGGGCATCTGCTGCGATAGGTTGCCTTGATAAAAGGCTAGTTAGTTGGCGCAAAGGGTCTTACAGATGAGTGTGATGTATGAATTAATACGCATTAATTTGCCATGTTGTATAGCTCCCTTGCCTCCACCACTCGTTGAATAGCATCCATCTAGCATAAGTATAAATATACAGTATATATATATATATATATATATATATATATATCCTGGACAGTTATACCAAGATCATTGCTGCATTGAGCGGCCTTACTGTAGCCGATCACTTTAACTGGGCCCAGAAAGGGGCCCCCCTCCTGCCACCATTCCCGCACTCTACCGTTCCACCAGGGAGCCCAAGACTGCTGCAAGTGATTGAGTCGGCTGCCCACAGAGGAGCTGGAGAAACATTTATTTAGGTGTATTTTTTTTCCAGAAAATTTGACGTTGATAATCGGTGAGAAAATGTGGTGTGAAATAAAAAATTGCAACAACTACCAGTTTATTTTACAGGGCCTTTGCTTTCAGAAAATCAATAATGTTAGGGGTTCTTAGTAATTTTCTAGCAAAAAAAATGCTGATTTTAACATGTATGTGAAAAGTCAACATAGCCCCAGGTGGCAAGTGGTTAAAAATGGCATACCATCATCTTTGTGGTCACATGATATGCATTCTGGAATATCCTTAGAAAACAATTCCTTTGAAACAAAAACATGCTGATAAAACACTTGTATCAATATCTGAAAACCAGACAAAGAAATCTTCTGAATATGTTCACATTCACTTATACCGGGCGTGATGTTTATACAATGTGCTGATGGCCTTTGAGACCAGGCAAACCTTGCAACATCTATTTTCAATATCAAGAGAAGAAAAGAAGCGGTGCCCCACTAAGTGTAGCAATAGGCTAAAAACAGATTTTATTAAAACTGCACTTACAAAGAGGATGCTGATAAAAGGCATGTAGAGTAGCTGGGTCCGAGAGATCTCCTCTGGGATGTGGCTGGTACTGGAGTTCCCGCAGTTCTGATGCCCAGCCGCGCCGGTGGTGTCCGGAGCTCCGGGGGCTCAGGTCGGCGGGAGAGCAATCACAAGTTTTCAGGATCCGCGTGGGTCCGGCGATAAGGTGTCCAGGGTGTAGATCAAGAAAGTTTCCATATGGCATAGGCGTTTAAAACGTTCGTCTTGTGGGAGTTTGCTGGGGATGGCCTCGAGAACCCAAACATGGAGGCCTGTAGTGGACTGCTGATGGTATTCTTTAAAGTGTTTGGGAACACTAAATTTGTCTTTGCCCTCCTCTATAATCCTCCTGTGTTCCCCAAATCTTTTCCTTAGGTGTCTGATGGTACGACCTACATAGAGGAGGCCACATGGGCAGGAGAGGCAGTAGATGACATATTCCGTGGAGCAGGTATAGAAATCATTGAGGATATAAGTTCTACCTTTGGTGGTGAAATGTTTGAGGCCATGTTGGACAAATTGGCAAGTGAGGCAATTGAGCTTTCGGCATTGATACGTGCCTTTAATGTTGGAGAAAGTGAGGTATGGATCAGTTTTAGTGATGTCCGGTTTAATTTTGCTGGGAGCGATTTTACTTTAATGTTACAAGCCCTTCTGTATGTTATTCTTGGAGTGCCCGTGATGGAATTTTTGAGGTGTGGATCTTCCAAGAGGACTCCCCAGTGTTTGCGGAAGATTTGTTCCATTTTCTTATGTTGGGTATGGAAGGTGGTGATGAATCTGACTGATTGTGGTTGGTGGTTGTTGGAGTGGCTGCTGGGGGGTGCGGTTAGGTAAAGGGTGAAAGCTTCTTGGACTAGAGAAGGTGGATAACCCTGTTCTAAGAATTTTTCTTGGAGTAATAGCCCCTGGGTGGAGTAATCTTCATCACGGGTGTAGCTGTGTTGGACGACAGAACTGACTTTTGGGAATGTTGGAGATCCATCTAGGATGGTGGCAACTGGTGTAGTGAAGATAAGAGTTGCCGGCTGTGGGTTTTGTGTAGTTTTTGGCATAGATAGAATCTTCAGTGTGGCACAGTTCCAGGTCCAGGAAGGCTAATTTGTCTGGGTCGCAAACTGATGTGAATGACAGGCCGAGTTGGTTGCTGTTGCAGTAAATGACAAAGTCCTCGTGCAGGGGCCATCCCAGATGATGATGATGTCATTGATGTAGCAGCCGAAGAAGACGATGTATTTTGAGAAGGGGTTGTTGCGCCATATGTGTAGGTGTTCCCAGACACCCATCGTAAGAGTAGCATAGCTGGGTGCAAAGTTGGCTCCCATAGCTGTGCCACGGATTTGCAAGTAGTACTGGCCATCAAAATAGAAATAATTGTGATTAAGGCAGAAGTTGGTGGCTTCCGGTATGAACTGGGCCTGCCTGGGATTCATGAGTGGGTCTGAGTCCAGGAAGTGTTGTACGGCTCGCAGGCCTACTGTATGTGGAATGGAGGTATAGAGAAATTAAACATCCATATACGCTTTCAGTATATCCAGAATGTGTAGGCCGTCTCGTATATAGGGGGGTAGATTTTGGGCCATAGGTTGAAGAAAGTGATCTATGTACATGGAGAGGTAATTGGTAACACTCTCCATGGCGGCCTCAAGGTTTTTGTGGACCTTGGGCAGGTGGTAAAAGTAGGGGGTGGAGTAATATTCTCTAATGAGGAAGGATGCCTCAGTCTTGGTGATAATTCCTTCCGTAAGGGTATCTGTGAATTGTGGTAGGGGATCTCCGTGTAATTTTGTGTAGGTATTGTGGTCCAATAGTAACCTGTGGGATTCTCGAAGGTATTCATCTTTGTCCTGTATCACGATGCTTCCACCCTTATCGGCCGGTTTGATGATAAGGTTATGATTCTGGGATAGCAGGTCAAGAGCTGTTTTTTTCTGCGGGTCTGAGGTTGGAGTGTTTGAAGGATTTGTGTGAGGGGGCTCGGCACATTTTCTGGACTTCGGAGTATATAACTTGATAGAAGCTTTGTAGATATGGCCCTTTCAGATGTGTGGGATTGAAGATGGATTTTGGTTTGAAGCCGGTGTGCTGGACTGGAGGAGAAGTAGGCTGATGTTGAGTAAGAAGTCTCGTTCTTGGACTTTTTCTCTTCTTTTTTGCGTTGGTTCCTCCCCCCACTTCTGCCTCTTCTCTTGACCTTTTTTGGGGAGGCGGGGGGGTGGAGACTAAAAAAGTATTGGACAGTGGTGGTGGAAGGTTCTATGGGGGAGAACGGGTTGTAAGTTGGTCCGGAGCAGCCTTGTTGATGGTGCACTGTTTGTTGCTGGATGTGGATGCTGGTTGGGAGCCACTGGAGAGCGGTGGTAAGGATGTTGTATGGGGTACCTTGGAACAGGCTATGGAGGGTGCAGGTGCTGCAGGGGAATGTGGTTTGGCTGAATTGTTGACTGAACGTGGTGGGTGTGATTTGCGTAGTATGGAGGTCAGGTTCTTGGGTCTGAAGTGGGAATCTTTCTTCTGTGGAGGGAGAAGATTGGGTCTTGAGTTTATGTGGGAATTCTCTTTAGTGAGCATGTCAATGAGTGATCTGACTTTGATGGTCAGCTCCTGAATTTTAAGTTCTCATTGTCGGATGATCACCCCCATCCATTTGTGGGTGCAGAATTCTGAGATGTAATCCCACTGTTTCTGGAGGGCTGCAGACAGAAAGGAGCATATGTGCTTAATTCTGAGACCTCTAGGGGTGATCTGGAGATATTGGGATAGGAAGAATTTGTCCCACCAGTGGTGGTTAATGGAGGTGATGGTGTCTTCGATGCACCTGAATAGGGCACATAGTTTGCCGTAGGTAGTCTTGGGGACAGTAGATTCCAGGGAGAAGAGGTTGGTGGGGAATAGTGTGTATAGATTGTCTAGACAAACATGTTTGACTGCCTCAATGGCTGTTATGAAGGTGGTATTGTCATAGAAGGCCATGTAATGTGTGTGGTGGTATAGCTGGTGTAGGGTAAGGGTGATATTAATAAATACAAATGATAATATACACACAATGGTAGTTAGACCTATACACTTCTAGACAAGTAAGTAAAGCATATATCACACAATATCTAGCAAGGATAATGTCTGGAGACCACATGACAAGTGGCATACAATATTACTAGGGTAGACTTCAGACAGATAAATGAGAAATAGTCAAATTTGCAATTTGCTGGCTGTGGTTATTTCACTGAATACTTGGAGGCAGTCTAATACAGCAAGTATCATATATTTTTACGGTTTATGGCACAGGTGATGGATTAAGGAGCATACAGCAAATCATAGTGGAGATGCTCGGGTTGTGTTCCAGGAGTATATATTACCAACTATGCAGTTCAGGGTGAGACTGGTAGGTCCACGAGTGGGAAGAGGAGAGAGTCAATCGTGGATGATACAGTACAATATTCATATAACTGGAGGTCTCCAGCAGGTATACCGATGATTGATGATGGGGGGGTGGGGTGCAGCAATCCAATGGAGAAGATGGGGAGAGGGGGGCTTTGGGAGAGAGTACCTGGGTAGGTACGGTGCTGAATGGAACCTGTAGCAGCCAGCAGGAGCTTCTGGTAGGAGTGAGTAGTAGATGATTAATGCAGCACTTTCAGGATGCACAACAGCAAGGGAAACCAGACACTTCAGGGTCCTAGGAAGTGAAGTGGGAGGAAGGCAGGAGAGGGTAGGATAGGACCATGGGGCAGCCTGCAAGCGGAGCAGAACCAGCTCTGTGGAGGTAGGAAGAGAAGAAAAGAAGCGGTGCCCCACTAAGTGTAGCAATAGGTTAAAAACAGATTTTATTAAAACTGCACTTACAAGAAGATGCTGATAAAAGGCATGAAGAGTAGCTGGGTCCAAGAGATCTCCTCTGGGATGTGGCTGGAACTGGAGTTCCCACAGTTCTGATGCCCAGCCGTGCCAGTGGTGTCCGGTGCTCCGGGGGTTCAGGTGGGCGGGTGAGCAATCACAAGTGTCCAGGATTCGCGTGGAGGAGAGGAAGAGGGCTGTCACAGCTGACTGGTTGGCGCGCGTTCGGAGCATGCGTGCTCCTTCGTCAGACCTCCGTGGCTACTGACGGGGACGCGCCATATTGGAGGGGGGGGGTCGGGAGGCAGCCAATCACGGCCATCTGGCTCCGCCCCCCGGCCGCTGCAGCGCGCCCGTGGTTCAGAGCGACGGGGAGACAGCTGTGTATGGTGCTGCTAATACAGATCAGGGACCATAAATAAACAAACAATGTCAACAGGAAATAACCAGTTTGGAAATAATAAACATAGAACAACTAGGCTGTGGATGTGTCGGTATCAGTATAGTTCATATGGCAATATGTATGATCAGTGTGGGAAACTAATAAATGGGGAAAAAAGGGGGGGTTGACAGGGGAGGGGGAAGGAGGGATGAAGGGATATGCTGGATGCTGAATGACGGCGGTGATACTGAGTGGGGGGGGGGCAGAGAACATACCATGGGTGAGGGGATGGTCGGGGTGAAGTGGAGGGGGGAATTGATGTGCTGTAGCAGAACTATGTCATGAGTGGTGTAGGTATGGGGGGGTGAGGAGGGGGGGCGTGGTGGGGGATGGGGGGTCCCCAGGGGGACAAGGGGGGGAAAGGCAGTCATTGTGGCGTGTAAAGTGGTGAAATGAGGGAAGTGGGGGGTGAGGCCCGGAGGGCTCAGGGTAAAAGGTGCTTAGAGGATAGATTGGATTTCCAAGTCTTCATTCATTCCTCCAGGCGATAAAGTGTCCAGGGTGTAGATCCAGAAAGTTTTCCAAAGTCATAGGCTTTTAAAACGTTCGGCTTGTGGGAGCTTGCTGGGGATGACCTCGAGAACCCAAACATGGAGGCCTGTAGTGAACTGCTGATGGTATTCTTTAACCACTTGCCGACCGCCAACCGCAGGTTGACGGCGACAAGGTGGTTTGTTATCGCAAATCGCCGTCATATGACGGCGGCTGCGAAAACGCGCACTGTGAGCGCGCACGCGCCACCGGAGGTGCGCTCGCACGCTCACTGTGTTCGGGGAGGGCCAGGGAGCGGGTGCGGAGGCTTCGATTGCCGCCGGCTACCCGCGATGGCCCCCCCGGAGTGAATGAACGGAGGTCCATGTATGTAAACACGGACCTCCGTTCTGTGAAGGGGGAAGGGCTGTGATCACAGCCTTCCTGTATACGGAGGCTGTGACCACTTCCCTTCCCCAGCTAGGGCAGTCCCCATACAGTTAGAACACGTCCAGGGAACATAGTTAACCCTTAGAGCGCCCCCTGCAGGTTAACACCTTCACTGCCAATGGCATTTACACAGTAATCAGTGCATTTTTATAACACTGATCGCTGTATAAATGCCAATGGTCCCAAAAAAGTGTCAAAATGGTCTGACCTGTCCGCTGAAATATCGCAGTACCGATAAAAATCGCAGATCGCCGCCATTACTAGTAAAAAATAAAAAAAAAACCCAAAAATGAATTCTCATCATCCGTAAACGCGGCCACTTTTGCGCAAACCAATCAATAAACGCCAATTGCGATTTTTTTTTTATCGCACATATGAGGAAGAATATAAATCAGCCAAAAACGGTGAAAAAAAATGTTTTTTTATATTTTTTTTTTGGATTTGTATTTTAGCAAAAAGTAAGAAATTCGGTTTTTTTTTGCAAAATTGTCGCTCTTCTTTTGTTTATAGCGGCGATCAGAAATGACGCAGAGGTGATCAAATACCACCAAAAGAAAGCTCTATTTGTGGGAAAAAAGGACGCAAATTTCGTTTGGGTACAACGTCACACGACCGCGCAATTTTCAGTTAAAGCGACGCAGCGCCGAATCGCAAAAAGTGCTCCGGTCCTAAAGCTGGAAATCCTTCCGGGGCTGAAGTGGTTAAAGTGTTTGGGAACACTAAACTTGTCTTTGCCCTCCTCTATACCCCTCCTGTGTTCCCCTTTTCCTTAGGGGTCTGATGGTACGACCAACATAGAGGAGGCCACATGGGCAGGAGAGGCAGTAGATGACATATTCCGTGGAGCAGGTATAGAAATCGTTGAGGATATAAGTTTTACCTTTGGTGGTGAAATGTTTGGGTTCTCGAGGCCATCCCCAGCAAGCTCCCACAAGCCGAACGTTTTAAACACCTTTGCCATAGGAAAACTTTCTGGATCTACACCCTGGACACCTTATCACCTGGAGGAATGAATGAAGACTTGGAAATCCAATCCATCCTCTAAGCACCTTGACCCTGAGCCCTCCGGGCCTCAACGCCTATGCCATAGGAAAACTTTCTGGATCTACACCCTGGACACCTTATCACCTGGAGGAATGAATGAAGACTTGGAAATCCAATCCATCCTCTAAGCACCTTGACCCTGAGCCCTCCGGGCCTCAACGCCTATGCCATAGGGAAACTCTCTGGATCTACACCCTGGACACCTTATCGCCTGGAGGAATGAATGAAGACTTGGAAATCCAATCCATCCTCTAAGCACCTTTACCCTGAGCCAGGTCCCACATCTAGGTCTCTCAAAGGGATACCGTATCCGCAACTCCGGGCCTCCCGAGTCCCAGTTCCACGAATCTCCTACCTAACCTAAAGGTTC
>BLSH010334195.1:1167322-1181232 GCA_018402905.1 Glandirana rugosa | reverse complement strand
CGTATTCCTACCTTCCTCAACACGGGTTTATCCTAACTCAATGTGATTCCACTTGTATTTTTGCTGGAAATCGGATGTTTTATGGATTTTATGCTTACATAAATAAATTCTTTGCACAAACGTACTTCACCATCGTGGGTTCCACATTTCTTTCCCTTTTGATACCCCCCACCTGAGCTTCGTATCTGGAGGAGGATTCACCCGGTCACAGGAGGAGGAGACCCAGGACAGTGAGGATCTTATTCAACCCCCCTAAGGAGGACCCAAAGACCCCATTTGCCAAGGCGTGTACCCCTGCAGGGGTGTGAAAACTCTGGTAAGTGGGGACTCACACAGGGAAGCACGGAAGTCACCATATTATGTGTCTGAAGCCGCACTGAAGTCACTCTATTTGGACAACACGGCACCCATCACCATTGTTTTTAATAATTATTTGAAGTGCGATACTTTTTGTTTCTATATTTGCACATTGGACTGAAAAAATTGTAACATATATACATACTGTGGAGGAACTCACTGAGGATTCATATATCCTCACGGACTTTACCCTGATAGGGACTTTAATCTGCTAATTCTGTATTTGGTTTCTCACTATACGTTCTCAGCATATTACTCGATAAGTTATTCTCAGAACCTTATTCCAGAAGGCATATATCATTATTATTGCAGTGTATGCAGTCATATTTATTTATTACTATTTTTTAAGTACATACCCCATATACGAGTTCACATCGTAACATCTTCTTCAGTTGGATCAATTTTATAATGATTTTAGATAATTGATTTATTTACGGACACTTACGGACATTCACTGATTTTTGGGGATATTTTCATTTATCAACTTATTGACCTTCGAGTTTCTATCTCTCCTGGCTATATATATATATATATTGTTTACATCTTCTCGATCTGTACCATTTTTATATGATTTTAGATAATTGATTTATTTATGGTTATTTACGGACATTTACCGATTTTTACCGATTTTACGGACATTTACCGACTTTTACGGACATTCTTCATTTATTTATTTTTTCTTTTTTATCAACTGAGTGACATCTTTTCATGCTACTTGTTTTAGGGCTTTTCCCCCATATTTAATCAATATTTATATTTGCCTTTACATATTTATAGACAGCGCCAGTCCTACATTACTATTTCTACCCCTTGTTTCCTCCATTGGAAATTTATAGGAAGGCAGCAGTCTTGTTTCATCTTGTTTCACACTTTACATCCTAAGCGCAGGATTTTTCTATATATAAATTGAAGAAAGAAGTTTACTCCTATGGGAAAGACCAGCAAAAGTGTTGTTACGCAGAACAACGATCCTCAGAGTTACAGTAAGTATTCATTATAGATATGCTTGCCTGATACTTGTTATCTGAAATACATATGGACATGTAAGCTGAAAACTATCATTGTTTGGGGAATCCATATATTAAAATAAATTAGGTATGTGTATGTAAAACTAAAGAAAGAAGTTGATTCCTATGGGAAAGACCAGCCAAAGTGTTGTTACAGAGAACAACAATCCTTCAGAGTTAAGTATGCATTCATTATAGATATGCTTGACTGATACTTATTATCTGAAATACATATGGACAGGTTGGCTGGAATCTATCATTACCTGGGGAATCCATATATTAAAATAAACTAGGTATGTGGGTCATCATAAATCCACGGAGAACATTAAACTGTAATCTTTAATTTATTATGACATTATCACCATAAAAACATGACATGGATCATGAACAGTATAAGGTTCCTGTAAGCTAAATGCTGGGCAGATACAAAAAGACAAAACTTTGCAGTTCTGTACTCTTCATATCTAAATGTACATACAATGTAAAGTAGTGAGTGTACAGCTTGTATAACCACTTAACAACCGCCCTACAGTTAAATGATGGCTACAGGGCGGTTGCTTAATTCTGGGAGGACGTACAGTGACGTCCTCCCAGAATCGCGTATCCCGGCGCATCACAGATTGCGGTGAATGGCCGCTGTGAGCGGCCTTTTACCACATGATCGCTCCGTCAAATGATGGAGCAATCACATGTAACAAGCCGGCGGAACGCCACTTTTCTCTCCCCTCTCTGCACCGGTGCATTGTGAGAGGAGAGAGGGGATGAGAGGGGGTGAGAGCCCACAGTGCTACTAAGTGACAAATTACAACCCCCAACATCTGTCCAGCCTCACCAATCACCCAGCCATCCTCATCCTATCCATACTCACCCACCCAGCCATCCTCACCCCATCCATACTCACCCACCCAGCCATCCTCACCCCATCCATGCTCACCCACCCAGCCATCCTCACCCCACCCATCCTCACCCCTCCAGCCACCCTCACCCAGCATTGCTCACCCATCCTGTCATGCATGCTCATCCACCCATCTAGGCTCACCCAGCCATCCATCCATGCTCACCCACTCATGCTCACCCATCTATCCATCTATGTTCACCCACCCAGCCATTCTCACCCAGCCATCCATCCATGCTCAACCATCCATCCATCAATGCTCACCCAGCCATCCATGCTCACTCAGCCATCCATCCATGCTCACCTAGCCATCCATCTATGTTCACCCACCCAGCCATGCTCATCCATCCATCCACGTTCACCCACCCAGCCGTGCTCACCCACCCATCCGTGCTCAGGCATCCCCATCCATGCTCATCCATATCCATCCAAGCTCAGTCATCCTCATCCGTGCTCATCCATCCCCATCCATGCTCAGTCATCCCCATTCGTGCTCAGTCATCCCCATCCTTGCTCATCCATCCCCATCCACGGCTCATCCATCCCCATCCATGGCTCATTTGTGCCTCATTCATGCTCATCCGTACCACATCAGTTCTCATCCGTGACACATCCATGCCACTACAGTGCCCATCCATGCCACTACAGTGCCCATCCGTGCCACTAACACTGCCCACCCATGCCACTACAGTGCCCATCCGTGCCAATACACTGCCTATCCGTGCCACTACACTGCTCATCTGTGCCACTACAGTGCCCATCCGTGCCACTACACTGCTCATCCGTGCCACTACACTGCCCATCCGTGCCGCTATAGTGCCTATCCATGCCACCACAGTGCCTCACAATAGTGTAAAAGATAGTCAAATTAGATTTGAAATGTATGCCCCTAGAACACCTGACTATGCTCCCTATATGTTGGGCCTATGTATGTGGCCAGGCTGTGTAAAAGTGTCACACATGTGGTATTGCCATACTCGGGAGGAGTAGCAGAATATATTTTGGGGTGTAATTTTTGATAGGTACATGCTGTGTGTTAGAAATATTGTATAATTGGAAACTTTGTGTAAAAAAAAAAATATGTTTTCATTTTCTTTCCACATTTTCCAAAAACTTGTGGAAAAAAATGACATTTTCAAAAGACTCATTATGCCTCCTAGAATATAAGTTGGGGTGTTTACTTTCCAAATGGGGTGATTTTTTTGGGCGTTTCCATTGTCCTGATGCTCCAGGACCTTCAAAAGTGCAAGAGGTAGTCAAGAAATTAGATGTGTAATTTATGCTCCTAGAACGCTTGATGGTGCTCCCTGCATGTTGGGCCTCTGTATGTAGCCAGGCTGTGTAAAAGTCTCACACATGTGGTATCGCCATACTCAGGAGGAGTAGTAGAATGTGTTTTGGGGTGTAATTTTTGGAATGCATATGCTGGGTGTGAGAAATAACCTGTTAACATATGACAATTTTGTGGGGAAATAAAGAACAAAAATCTTAATGTTGCAAAGAATTGTGGGGAAAATTTACAACTTCAAAAAATTTACCATGCCTCTTACTAAATACCTTGGAATGTCTACTTTCCAAAAAGGGGTCATTTGGGGGGTATTTGTACTTTCCTGGCTTTTTGGGGTCTCAAGAAATGAGATAGGCCGTCAGTACATCCAGTACATCAGGTGTGATCAATATTCAGTGATTGGCATCATAGCTTGTAGTGTAATATACAGTAATTTGTTTTGTTTTTTACCAAAGATATTTAGCAGTATAATTTTGTCCAAAATTTATGAAGAAAAATTACTAATTTTCAAAATTTTATAACAAAAACAAAGAAAATTTCATTTTTTTTTTCATTATAGCACAAAAAAACCCAGCGGTGATTAAATACTGCCAAATGAAAGCTCTATTTTTGTGAAAAAAAGGACACAAATTTCATATGGGTACAGTGTTGCATGACTGAGTAATTGTCATTGTCATTCAAAATATGAGAGCACTGAAAGCTGAAAATTGGTCTGGTTGTTAAGGGGGTTTAAGTGCTCAGTGGTCAAGTGGATAACAGAGTAAATTTGCTGTCCCCTCAAAATAACTCAACACACAGCCATTAATATCTAAACCGCTGGCAACAAAAGTGAATACACCCCTAAGGAAAAATGTCCAAATTGGACCCAATTAGCCATTTTCCCTCCCCGGTGTCATGTAACTCGTTAGTGTTACAAGTTCTCAGGTGTGAATGGGGAGCAGGTGTGTTAATTTTGGTGTTATCGCTCTCACTCTCTTATACTGGTCACTGGAAGTTCAACATGGCACCTCATGGCAAAGAACTCTCTGAAGATCTGAAAAAATAAAATGTTACTCTACATAAAGATGGCCTAGGCTATCAGAATATTGCTGAGACCCTGAAACTGAGCTGCAGCACGGTGGTCAAGATCACACAGCGGTTTAACAGGACAGGTTCCACTCAGAACAGGCCTCGCCATGGTCGACCAAAGGAGCTGAGTGCACATGCTCAGCGTCATATCCAGAGGTTGTCTTTGGGAAATAGACATTTGGCTCTGCCAGCATTGCTGTTGAGGTTGAAGGGTTGGGGGGTCAGCCTGTCAGTGCACAGACCATACACTGCACACTACATCAAATTGGTCTGCATGGCTGTCATCCCAGAAGGAAGCCCCTTCTAAAGATGATGCGCAAGAAGCCCGCAAACAGTTTGCAGAAGACAAGCAGACTAAGGACATGGATTACTGGAACCATGTCCTGTGGTCTGATGAAACCAAGATAAACTTATTTGGTTCAGATGGTGTCAAGCGTGGGTGGCGGCAACCAGGTGAGGAGTACAAAGTGGTGCCCCTGCTCTGGAATGATGCAGGGGCACCATGCAAACTAAACAGCATGCGCTTATACTGAAATGACCCCTCGGGAGTAGAAAAGGCAGTCTTCTCCTTTGCTGACTCTGTTAGGGGTATCTGCCAATAGCCCTTAGTTAGGTCTAGGGTTGTTATGTACCGGGGATCTCCCAACCTGTCCACAAATTTGTCGACCCGAGGCATCGGCTATGCAACAAACTTGGACATGCTATTCAGCTTTCTAAAATCATTACAGAACCTGATAGTGCCATCAGACTTTGGGACCAGCACTATGAGGCTCGACCAGTCACTGTGGGATTCCTCTATCATGTCCAACTCTAACATGTTCTTGATTTCCAGTGCAACAGCCTCACGCCGAGCCACAGGTATTCTATAAGGCTTCACATTTATGCGAACATCTGATTCCGTAAATATGTCATGCTGGAACATTGAGGTCAGTCCGGGTAAAGGGGAGGAAAAAGTCTCTATTATTACTCAGGAACTCTTTAGCGTCATTTTGTTGTGCCACTGACAAGGATTCCGTTATGGGGTGTCATTGGTACCCAGTCCTTTTGAGGAGTTGGCACGGCCAATAAAGTTTCTCTGTCCTTCTACGGTTTTAAGAGATTAGCATGATAGATTTGCTCCGGCTTCCTTTTCCCTGGCTGGTAAACTTTGTAGTTTATATCCCCTACCCTTTCCATAAACACAAAGGGATCCTGTCATGTTGCTAGGAATTTACTTTCAATAGTGGGGACTAGTACCAGCACTCTGTCCCGGGGTTGAAATTCCGGGTCTTGGCACTCCAATTATAAACCTTCCTCTGGGCTTCCTGGGCTCGCTCCATATGTTCTCGTACCAGGGGCAGGACAGCTGCGATTCCATCCTGCATCAAGGAGATATGACGCTATGACGGGTGTGCCTTTCCTTCCCATGTCTCTTTTGCGACATCTAACAGTCCGCTGGGATGTCTACCATACAAGAGTTCAAACAGGGAATAACCCGTAGACGCCTGCGGAACCTCTTGTATGGCAAACATGAGATATGGTAGCAAAAAATCCCAATTTCTCCTATCTTTGTCGACCACCTTTTTCAGCATTCTTTTGAGTGTTTTATTAAATCTCTCCTCAAGTCAATCCGTTTGGGGGTGGTTAACACAGGTACGGAGATGGGAGATTTTGTATAACTTGCACAATTCCTTCATAACCCTGGACATAAATACCTGGACCAACTTCTTGGCAACAGTCTTAGCAGAGGTATTCCGAAAGGGTATGACTTCAGGATAGCGTGTTGCATAGTCTAGTAGTACCCTGGGCAGATTTTACTAGTGGCCACACCAGATCCATGCCAATTCTCTCAAACGGCACTTCAATTATGGGTAGTGGGACAAGCGGACTCTGAAAATGGGGCGACGGTGCAGAGATTGGACACTCGGGGCATGATTCACATTACTCTCTGACATCTGCATGCAACCCGGGCCAAAAGAATCTCTGGGTTATTCTCTCTTTGGTCTTCTCTATACCCAGATGTCCCCCCATTATATGACCATGAGCTAACTCTATCCTGCGATAGAGTTTGGGAACCACTAGCTGCTCTACCTCCCCCCCATGTGTTTTACCACCTAATACAGCAAATTGTTCTTAATAAATGTAGGGAAAAGACACCCCACCCCCCAATTAGGTTCCACAGGTTCCCCATCTACCACCTTAATGTTTTTTTCTGGCTCTAATGAGGGTGACATCATGTAGTTGTTCTCTACAAAAGTCCTCTCTCCTAAACTCTAAGTCAGGTACCATATTCTGTCCACTCTCACTGTTAGAGTTAGACACGTTTTCTGGTTCATTAACCTCCAGCTGGGAGCTGGTTACCAGCTCTTCCTGCTCCCCAGCTATTACCAGCTATTACCAGTTCCTCGGTCATACCAACAGCTTCCCCTTCATTTTAGCAATCAAACGGGTCTAGTGTGAGTTCCCGTGCCTCTCCAGCAGGGGGAGCTCTAACCACCAGACACCATTTGCTTTCCCATAGCCTCCAGAAATGGGGAAAGTCTCTCCCCACCAGGGCTTCATGAAACAGTGAAGGTACTACCCCCACTGACTGTGTCACCCTGCCCCAGGGGGTGTCAATCTCAACCACCGCTGTCCGGTAGTCCCGTATGTCACCATGAATGCACATAACCCCGACAGTGCTGAGGTATAATTTTGCAGGATTTACACAATTACTTTTGACTAATTTCACAACGCTACCAGAATCAAGCAGTGCAGTGACCGGCTTTCCATCCACAGAAATCACACACATTTGTCTCTCCATGCATCCTTGACATGACACCATACATGTGACCTGTGCAAAAAGAGAAAAGCGTCTTTTCATATAAGCATAATCACATTGCATGGGCTCATCATTCAGGGGACAGTTGGCCGCAATATGACCTAATGCATGGCAGCGGTAGCATTGTATATGGCCTTTACCCAATCCTCTCAAGGGTCTTACAGACCTTCCTGGCTTCTTTGGCCAGTCTCCAGGTCTAGAGTCCACAGTCTCATTAGCCGAAACAGCAGTCTTACCATTCTTCCCCACACCCTTGAACCCTGGAACAGTCTTAACGGGTCCGCTGGGCGATCCTTCACCCCTAGATCCATTGGAGTGGGGCGCAGATGGGTGCAACAAGTCATCAGCAGCAGTGTATCTCTTCACGAGGTCCACCAGTTGGTTTTCAGTTTTGGGATCCCTATGACTGACCCACTTCCTCTCATTAGCAGGGAGCGCACGCAGATACCGGTCCATGACCACACACTCCACAATCTGAGGGTCTGGCAAAGTCTCTGGCTGTAACCACTTCCTCGTGAGGTGGAACAGGTCGAACATTTGGGAGCAGCATGGCTGGTCCATACGGTAGGGCCACTGATGCACCCGTTGAGCCGGAAGGCCATAGTGACACCCAGGTGTGTGATTTTTTAGAGTCTCATAGTCCTAGGCTTTATCTGGTTCCAAATCAAAATAGGCCTTTTGGGGCTCACCTGTCACAAAAGGTGCTAAATGTCCTGACCATTGTCCTTTTTTCCATCCTTCTCGCACAGCGACTCTCTCAAAAATGCTGAGGTATGCCTCCACATCATCCACAGGGGTTATCTTCTGCAGGTAGTAATTGGCTTAGTCCATTCCAAATGAACGCATACAAGGTGACATATAGCGTCCGTCTAACACCGTGCCTTGCATAACGTCACAATATATATATATATATAATGTACTCAATTTATATATATATATATCTGTACACTTTAACCAGTTCTCACCCAGCCAATTGTACAATGACAGCTGGGCGTGACTGCCCTTGTTCTGGGAGGACGTCACATGATGTCCTTCCATTTTTGCCACACGTGTGTGGTGATCGGTGGTGGGCCGTGTCCCTCAGACACAGTGTCTCATCGATCGGGGAAAATAGCCAATGACAACGACTCTTTACCACGTAGTCGGCTGTGTCCAATTACAACTGATCACAAAAGTAAACAAAGACCGGTAATTCACTGTTACAGGCTTCTTCTCCTCACACACATCCTGTGTAGAGAGCCCAGGGAACCGTGAGTTAACGATCTGAGTATCTGAGTACTGTACAGTGTACTGCACAACACCAACAGTAAAGAGCACCTGTCACATTGCCCATCAGCAGTGTAGCTGTCGTCCAACAGTGCCCATCAGTGTACCTGTCGCTCATCAGCAAAGTTGCTGTAGCCCAGCAGTATGCCAGTCACCCATCGGTGCCAATCAGTGTACCTGTCACCCAACAGCAGTGTACCTGTCACCCATCAGTGCACCTGTCATCCATCAGCAGTCTACCTGTCACCCATCAGTGCCTATCAGCAATGCTTCATAGAATCAGCAGTGTACCTTTCTCACAATGCCCATCAGTGACACCATCAGCAGTGTATCCGTCACACAGCCGTTCAACACCAGAGTACCCGTTACACAGCCACCATCAGCAGAGTACCCATCCTACAGCCGCCCATTAGCAGATTACCCATCACACAGCCACCATCAGCAGAGTACCCATCACACAGTCTCCCATCAGCAGAATACCCATCCTACAGCTGCCCATCAGCAGAGTGCCTGTCACAAAGCCTCCCTTCAGCAGAGTCAAAGCTAGTGGTAGATTGGCAAATCCTACCAACCTAAAGGGAGATGTAAAAATTAAATAAGGATAAATGCTAAAATAACCATGTGTGGGTGTGGTTTAATACATTTATTGGCTGCTGCCCTGCCAAAAAAACTACAAAGTAGTGTGTGAAAAAAGAAGGCCAGAAGGTATGGCGGATTGGCGCTGCCCAAACTGTGCAAAAAAATTCTATTGGTGTGGTTCAACCTGTAGAACCCAGAAGTGTGCAATTAATGCAAAATGAATGTGCAAACCAGAAATGTATGTACCCAACACTATACCCCCCAATGAACAGTCAGCAAACACCAATGGCTCTAGACCCCATGATGAAAGGCCCAGTACGAGCACTGCAATATCACATCAGACACCAAGAATTATGGCCCATACAACTCTCACACACGCAGAAGCAAACCCATTGTGGCTGCCCTCCAACCCAGGATAAACAAGTATTCTCCCTTTCACTGCACAGCCAGGTGTACAGGCCAACACTGAAAATGTTTCAGAAATAGGTTTTTTTTAATGTATTTTTGCCTGACAGTTTACTTCAGTTTATTGTGGACCAGACCAATATTTTTGCCCAACAATATATTGCAAACCCCAATTTATCCTTTGCCCGTCTGTTTTAACCACTTAACAACCAGGCCTGTTTTTTGGGTTCGGTGTTTACAAGTTAAAAACAGTTTTTTTTGCTGTGAACCCCCAAACATTATATATTGTTTTTTTTCTAACACCCTAGAGAATAAAATGGCGGTCATTGCAAAACTTTATGTCACACTGTATTTGCGCAGCGGTCTTCCAAGCATGCTTTTTTTAAAATAAATTCAGGTTTTTTTAGTTAAAAAATAAGAAAACAGTAAAGTTAGGCCATTTTTTTCCATATTGTGAAAGATAATGTTACGCCAATTAAAATGATACCCAACATGTCATGCTTCAAAATTGCGTCCGCTCGCAGAATGGAGACAAACTTTGCAACTTAAAAATCTCCATTGGCGACGTTTAAAAAATTCTACAGTTTAGCAGTTTTGCGTTACAGAGGAGGTCTAGTGCTAAAATGATTGCTCTTGCTCTAACGATCGCGGCGATACCTCACATGTGTGGTTTGAACACCGTTTTCATATGTGGGCGGGACTTACGTATGCGTTCGCTTCTGCACGCGAGCTCGCGGGGACAGGGCGCTTTCATTTTTTTTTTTTAATTATTTATTTTGCTTTTTACTTTTTATTTTTACATTGTTCTTTTTTTTTTAAAAAAAATTGATCACTTTTATTCCTATTACAAGAAATGTAAACATTCCTTGTAATAGAAAAAAGCATGACAGGTCCTCTTAAATATGAGATCGGGGGCCAAAAAGTCCTCAGATCTAATATTTACACTAAAAAAAAAGAAAAGAAAATGTGAAAAAAATGACAGGACAAAAAAAAAACGGTCCCTTTAAGACCTGACGTCACTTCCGCCCCGCCGTGTTATGGAGCCGAGTGAGCGGCTTCAGCCGCTCAGTCGGCTCACGGACACTGGGGGGGACAGATCCAATCATCTCCGCCACTGCCGGCGGGTCCGGTAAGCGGCGAAAATGACGGGAAAGCGCCGCTGATAAAAGTGATATTGCTGCGAATACGCCGATAAGACCACTTTTATGTTGTTCAGAATTGCCGGCTGAAAAAAAGGATATCTGAATGGTGCCTGCAGCCTATGATCTGCGGTGTAGCCATGGGAGCCAGGTTCGCACCTAGCACTGCGAACCTGTTTATGGCATGCTGAGAAGCAGAGGACATGTTGTCCGAAACCCAGCAGAGCTCCTGTGATATAAAAGATTTATAGACGATTTGATACTAGTATGGAAGGGTGATATGAACAGCTTTGAGATATTTATAAATAAGATGAATGCCAACTCCAGGGGTATAAACCTCACACGGACGGTGAGTAGGGAGCGAGTCACTTTTCTAGAATTAGAGATCTTTAAAAAACAAGGAAAGATGTGCACTAGCAATTACTTTAAGCCCACAAATCGAAATTCATACTTACCATTGGACAGTTGTCATCATTCGATTTGACTCATAAGGGGCAATTTGTCAGGATTCTGAGAAATTGCACAGAAAAAAATGTATTATTTGGCCAAGTCAGAATTATTGGCTAGACCATTTGTGGATAAAGGCTACGATCGATCTAGTATTAACACTGTCAAAATGGAATTCGCTAAGATGGACCGTATGGCATTATGTCAGGACAAACCTAAAGGACTGAATCCAGGTATTGAGTATAAATTAATCTTTGACTATAATGTCCAGTTTAGACAAGTGGAGAGGATCATTAAGAGACATTGGAAGGTCATTAAAAAGGGCAAAATGTTGGGATCCCATTTGCCAAATAACCCAGGGTTTATACAGTCAGGTCCATAAATATTGGGACATTGACATAATTCTAATCTTTTTGGCTCTATACACCACCACAATGGATTTGAAATGAAACAAACAAGATGTGCTTTAACTGCAGATTTTCAGCTTTAATTTGAGGATATTTACATCCAAATCATGTGAACAGTGTAGGAATTACAACAGTTTGCATATGTGCCTCCCACATTTTAAGGGACCAAAAGTAATGGGACAGATTAACAATCATAAATCAAACTTTCACTTTTTAATACTTGGTTGCAAATCCTTTGCAGTCAATTACAGCCTGAAGTCTGGAATGCATAGACATCACCAGATGCTGGGTTTCATCCCTGGTGATGCTCTGCCAGGCCTCTACTGCAGCTGTCTTCAGTCCTGCTTGTTCTTGGGGGCATTTTCCCTTCAGTTTTGTCTTCAGCAAGTGAAATGTATGCTCAGTTGGATTCAGGTCAGGTGAGTGACTTGATCATTGCACAACATTCCACTTCTTTCCCTTAAAAAACTCTTTGGTGGCTTTCGCAGTATGCTTCGGGTCATTGTCCATCTGCACTGTGAAGCGCCGTCCAATGAGTTCTGAAGCATTTGGCTGAATATGAGCAGATAATATTGCCCGAAACACTTCAGAATTCATCCTGCTGCTTTTGTCAACAGTCACATCATCAATAAATACAAGATAATAAGTTCCATTGCCAGCCATACATGCCCACGCCATGACACTACCACCACCATGCTTCACTGATGAGGTGGTATGCTTTGGATCATGAGCAGTTCCTTTCCTTCTCCATACACTCTGTAGTGTCTTACCCAAGTTTTATGTGCTGCTATCTTTATGGCCCATCTCTGGTTTGTCTTAAGTGAAAGGTCCACTTGATTGTCAGCCATCCTTATAATCACTCATGATTAATTAACAAATTTCCACCCCCACCCTTTTACCAGTATAAATTTGAGTACACTTATGGGGTCAGCACATGGCTGGGGGTAGCACATTGCGGGGGCTGCTTTCTCGAAGTGATGCTTTCTACATGTGATCAGCACTTCAATCTCTGCACTTCAGCGATTGCACAAAGCGAATATACATAGCAAACTAAACTGCAAACACCCAACAGCCTTCAGGTGACCCTGTCTCTCTATTCAGCTCTCCTTCCACACTATAACATGCAATCTCTACTACTCCTTGTGGCACTTGTGTCCTCTCTCCTCAAACTCTCTTACCTTCACCCCTCTTCTCCACCACCAAGCTTTTATATATCGCCCCACCTTCTGTCCTCTCCCTATTACTGCTCCCACCAACTCTTTCTCATTCTACATCCATGTACTGAAAGAGCCACCAGGACTCTGAGACATGCCCCTCCATTTAAATCACACTCCCACATTACCTCGCTCACCCTCCTGCTTCTCCTAACCTCTGGTGATATATCCCCAAACCCTGGGCCTCCATCATCCATCTTTGCCCGGTGCTCCCATCCCCCGACACCCTCTGCCAGCAGCCGCAACCCACAGAACTTGGTCTCTATTCCTCTTATTCCTAATACCACCCTTTCCTTCTCCTGTGGCCTCTGGAATGCCCGCTCTGTCTGCAACAAGCTCACTGCCGTCCATGACCTCTTTATCACTAATTCCTTCAACCTCCTTGCCATTACCGAAACTTGGTGTTAGTAAAAGAAGTCTGTTGTGTTTCCGCGGTGGTGCGCGCGCTTGTGCGCGCTCGCGCGCGCCCATGCGCGTGTGCGCGTGTCCGTGCGCGCACCCGCGTGCGCGCGCCCTAACGTGCGCGCGCACGCGCCGGAAACGCCGCTTGTCGGCTCTATTTAAGCCAGCAGAGCCTGCTGGCCGGTGCTGTCCGCTCTACAGCGTTTGGCTCCTGTGACCCCGGCTTTATTCTGAAAGACTTCCTGCACCTGCGACCCCGGCTTCCTGTTTGACCCGTCTGCCTGCTACCTGCCCCGACCTTCTGCCTGCCTCTGACTACGCCTCTGCCTGATCCTCTGAACCTTCTATTGCCCGCACGTTGCCGACCCTGCCTGTACCCGACTACCCGCTTGCCCGCACCACCTGTACCGTACTGCCAGCCCGTTACCGACCCAGCCTGCATCACCGACCATCCACCTGCACGAGCTTCAGCGGACCATCACCTGCCATCTGTGATCTAGTCCAGCCCTCGTGCCCGCACCACCTGTACCGCACTGCCAGCCCGTTACCGACCCGGCCTGCATCACCGACCATCCACCTGCACGAGCTTCAGCGGACCATCACCTGCCATCTGTGATCTACCACCTACCAGCCACT
>BLSH010334195.1:1143674-1158400 GCA_018402905.1 Glandirana rugosa | reverse complement strand
TATCTCTTCTATTTTCATGTCAACAATCCACCCTCGGTCTATCCGAAAAGACTTCTCTATCCAAAAGTCCCTAGCAGACTTCCACCTCAACCAACGTATTAAATTCAAGATCCTAACAATAACTTATAAATCAATTCACAACCTGGCCCCCAGCTACATCACTAACCTGGTCTCAAAATACCAACCAAATCGATCTCTTCGCTCCTCCCAAGACCTCCTGCTCTCTAGCTCCCTTGTCACCTCATCCCATGCTCACCTCCAGGACTTCTCCAGAGCCTCTCCCATCCTCTGGAATGCTCTACCCCAATCTGTCCGACTTTCTCCTAGTTTGTCCACCTTCAGACGATCCCTGAAAACCTATCTCTTCAGAAAAGCCTATCTGGCTCCCACCTAACAACTGTACTTTTATCTTCTCTATTAGCACATCCCCCACAGTTATTACCTCTTGTATCTCTTGACCTTCCCTTTTAGATTGTAAGCTCTAATGAGCAGGGCCCTCTAATTCCTACTGTATTAAGTGTATTTGTACTGTCTACCTCAAGTTGTAAAGCGCTGCGTAAATTGTTGGCGCTATATAAATCCTGTATAATAATAATAATACACTTCTCTTCCCATCACTCTGGTACAAGTTGATCTTGGTCTCATCTGTCCATAGGATGCTGTTCCAGAACTGTGAAGGCTTTTTTAGATGTTGTCTGGCAAACTCTAATCTGGCCTTCCTGTTTTTGAGGCTCAAGATGATTTACATCTTGTGGTGAACCCTCTGTATTCACTCTGGTGAAGTCTTCTCTTGATTGTTGACTTTGACACACAACACCTACCTCCTGGAGAGTGTTCTTGATCTGGCCAACTGTTGTGAAGGGTGTTTTCTTCACCAGGGAAAGAATTCTTCGGTCATCTACCACAGTTGTTTTTCTTGGTCTTCCGGGTCTTTTGGTGTTGCCGAGCTCACCAGTGCATTCTTTTTTTTTAAGGATGTTCCAAACAGTTGATTTGGCCACACCTAATGTTTTTGTTATCTCTCTGATGGGTTTGTTTTGTTTTTTTTAAGCCCAATGATGGCTTGCTTCACTGATATTGACAGCTCTTTGGATCTCATATTGAGAGTTGTCAGCAACAGATTGCAAATGCAAATAGCACACTTGAAATGAACTCTGGACCTTTTAGCTGCTCCTTGTAAATGGGATAATGAGGGAATAACACACACCTGGCCATGGAACAGCTGAGCAGCCAATTGTCCCATTACTTTTGGTCCCTTAAAAAGTGGGAGGCACATATACAAACAGTTGTAATTCCTACACCGTTCACCTGATTTGGATGTAAATACCCTCAAATTAAAGCTGAAAGTCTGCAGTTAAAGCACATCTTCATTTCATTTCAAATCCATTGTGGTATAAAGCCAAAAAGATTAGAATTGTGTCGATGTCTCAATATTTATGGACCTGACTGTATACAGGGAAGCTCCAACTTTGAAAGATCATCTGGCTCCTGGAGTAATTGACCCACCCTTTAAGAAAGAGAAAACATTGTTCAGTTTTTTTGTCTGGCTTTCATGCATGCTGAAGGTGTCTGGCATGCTGGGAAGAAATACCCAATTCGGGATCTGATTACATGTACTGCTACTGGAGTTGTATATGCCATGTAATGTGGGTGTGGCCTGCAATATATAGGCCGCACATCTGGGGCATTGTACGTGCGAAGAGAAGAACACATTAGGAACATTCCTAAGGGGGTGGAAACACACAGTGTATCCAGACATTTTAAATACACACACAATAAAAATGTGGAGTCTCTCAAATTTTGGGGTATAGAAGCAGTCCAGCATCTCTGGGGAGGGGGTAATTATGTCAGGCAACTAAGTAGATGAGAATCCTCCTGGATTTTTGAGACCAAGGTCCTCGCACCTAGAGGGTTAACCATGGACTTTGAACTCAATTGTTTTATTCGTAATCGATCATTTTGGTGTATACATTATTATAAGTGAATGTTTTAGGTGTAATTTTTTTATGTATATTTTATTTGTATTTTATTTATTCCACCTATTTTTTAATTTTATTTTTAATATTTAATTCATATGTATTTTCTTGTGTAAATACATTTTTTGCGCTTCTGTGACATTTCAGATCTAGCAGGCTTCTTATTAGCTAACCAGTTGTGGATTTGTTAATTTTTGCTATGATTTGTGCATTTTTTTATTTATCTTTATGAATGTTCTGAGGGTGTCCCCAGGATGAAATTAGGTGACTACATCCTGTTTTAATCTCTTTCTGGATGAGTGGATGATTGGGCAGCTGTGAGCCGCCCTGCAACTCTGAGTCTCTAGGGAATCACACCCAGGGAACATATTAGCTTAGTACCGCCCCGAAGGGCAGATAAGTTCAGTGGAAAATATGGAAAAACACAGCGCTATCTCTGAAAGTAAAAAAGCTGCAGCTCAAATACTCAGTCTCAGTATATAAACAAATAAACAACAAAAAAGCTGCGCTAAAGGATCATAAAGTTCATATTAGTCCATAGACTCGTAGAGTAATAAAGTTGACTGGAATGGACTTCCAATGAGGAATCAGTTCAGATGTTAACAAACTAAACAGTTGCCATGTGAGTGAAAAACATGAGTGAAATCCACCACCACCAGAATTCAAGGCTTACCAGCCCGCAAAATTAATCAGCGCTCTGTGGTGTAGTATCTTGTCCTCCTCTGTATGCCCGATCAGGTAGGGATGGTTTCCCTTAGACAATAACCCCGTCCAGGAAGACTCCCAGGTTGTTCGATAACAGAATGACATACATAGGAAAAAGAGGACCATATAGTGTAATAACGTACTGGACTCCTATTGGTTAATAGGTAGACACACTACAACAACACCCATGTGCATAGACATTTTGAGTGAAATCCACCACCGCCAGAAATCAAGGCTTACCAGCCCGCAACTCAAACAGCACTGTGTGAAACAAATGTCTTGTCCTCCTCTGCATACACCAGGTTGGCTAGATTAGGACCCCACTAGGTTACGTTTCGTCCTATTGGACGTCGCCTTTGACGACGTCCAATAGGACGAAACGTACGTCAGGAAGTGCACGCTGACGTCACCGAAAGTACATGCCAGCTGTTTTTAACTGTGCGATCTCTCTGCAAAGAATGTGAGTGTTTTTATACCATTTACAAATAAAAACGAGTTAGTACGTTACTGCACTATGTGGCCTTCCTTCTCTCATGCATGTCGTTATTGATACGGAACTTCCCGGGAGCCTTGTTTTGATGTAACCTAGTGGGGTCCTAATCTAGCCAACCTGGTGTATGCAGAGGAGGACAAGACATTTGTTTCACACACAGTGCTGTTTGAGTTGCGGGCTGGTAAGCCTTGATTTCTGGCTGTGGTGGATTTCACTCAAAAAGTCTATGCACATGGGTGTTGTTGTAGTGTGTCTACCTATTAACCAATAGGAGTCCAGTACGTTATTACACTATATGGTCCTCTTTTTCCTATGTATGTCATTCTGTTATCGAACAACCTGGGAGTCTTCCTGGACGGGGTTATTGTCTAAGGGGAACCATCCCTACCTGATCGGGCATACAGAGGAGGACAAGATACTACACCACAGAGCGCTGACTAATTTTGCGGGCTGGTAAGCCTTGAATTCTGGTGGTGGTGGATTTCACTCATGTTTTCCACTCACATGGAAACTGTTTAGTTTGTTAACATCTGAACTGATTCCTCATTGGAAGTCCATTCCTGTCAACTTTATTACTCTACGAGTCTATGGACTAATATGAACTTTATGATCCTTTAGCGCAGCTTTTTTGTTGTTTATTTAGACAAGTTCAGTGAATATAAGCTTGCTCAAAGATGTTTAGACTCCACCCCTACTGAGGAAGTCACGCCCTGAGGACACGCATCTAGTTGGGGGGGAGCCTGTGTCTGATGTGACGCCACAGCCATCTAAGCACACAGGCTGTACACATGCTGATCTTAGTTAGCACAGCTATATTGTGCAACAGAATAAGAGTTTGTATATTTTATCTTCTTTGGAATAATAACGTTTTAAGACAGAGAGCACTAGACCCTTGCATTTTGTCTTTACATTTGGTGAGATTGCCAGGAAGTTCTAGCAGAAGCACTCAAGGGGAGCATCATTGGGAACTATTACCCGCTGCCTGTTCAATCCCATGGTGGGGATAGATGCTCTTTTTCACTTATAATGAGATGAGTGGTTAGACTAACTGGTGGAGGATATCTCTCAGCATGCTGGCACTTTTCCAAAGACTTTATTTGCACATTATTGAGAATACCTTCCTTTGGACCCATTTGTATTTACTGTGAAATGACTTGTTGCTGCACTTTTCACAGAGGAACTGTTTGATTATATTGAATCATTTGATAGCACTTTATATTTGTAGTTTTGCATGTGTCAGTTTTCTCAATATGAGTGCTATAGGAAGCAGCAGCTGATGCTAAGCACCCAGTTTTGACACTTTCTTGTGACATTTTGCACAAATTGTTTGACACTTTATGAGATGTTTTTCACATAATTTAGATTTAAGAGGATTGAGGTATGTGTTTATACACACAAACTGGATTAGCGCTACACCTGTTTTTTCTTATGTATATCAACTGACCATACCGCTGCTTTCCTTCTTAACTGACCATGGCCTGCTTATCAACAACACCTCTGCCTGCCGTCTGCATTGTTTATCAATCATGTTTCTGGCTTCCACCTGAACTGGCCCTGGCCTGTTTATCGACTATGCCTCTGCCTGCCATCTGGATTATTTATCAACCATGTTTCTGCCTTCTACCTGTACTGACCTAGGCCTGTTAATCGACCATGTTTATTGCCTGCCACTTGGGCTGATCTTTTGTCCTGCTACTGTCGTAGTGGGATTCAAGATAACACAGGGGTCTCACAAATGTGAGGGGCCTCAGAATAGTGTTCTAAGTAGAGAAAAACAGTTCTCTGGGTTTTGTAACTCCTGGATCAGGGTGTGGACACTTCAAAGCCATTTGGGTGGGAAGAAGCCTCTATCCCTGTGCCCATTCTTTCCTGACCAAGGCCCTAAGTCTGATGTTCCCGCCTGCTGCCTGAACCAATACTTTGGTTATGTTGACCATATCTCTGCCTACTGCCTGTAATGACCCAGGACTTTTTATTGACTATGTTCCTGCCTGCTGCCTGGACTAATACTTTGGCTGTGCTGACCATACCTCAGCCTGCTGCCTGTACTGACCCTGGACTAGTTGTGGACCATGTCCCTGCCTACTGCTTGGATGTCAGCCTGCTGCCTGTACTGACCCTGGCATGTTTATGGACCATATTCCTGCCTGTTGCCTGGACAATTCCTTTGGCTTTTGCTGACCATGACTCTGCATGCTTCCTGGACCATTGCTGTCTTCAAACCACATACAATGTTTTGTTTACTCTCTGTTCAGCCGCCTATACTTCCTGGCCAGTGAGCATATAATTTTGTGATTGGGGCAGCCACATACCAACAGGTTAGGTTTACTTGGCTTCTAAGAACATGAACTGTTGTAGGTGAAGCTACACTATGCTATATTCACTTACAACTTTTACAGAAATACAGTACATTGTTCTATATATCCTGTGTTGTCTAATTTTTGTGTTACATAGGTTGCAATGTTGGGTACAAAATCTGTTCAGACATTGAAAAAGTATTACAAATGTCCCATAATCGGGAGGAGTAGCAGAATGTACTTTGGGGTGTAATTCTAAGTATATGTATGCTATTTGTTAGAAATATCTTACAGATTGGCAACTTTGTGTAAAAAAAAATATGTTTTAATTTTCTATTCACTTTTCCAAAAATATGTAGAAAAAAATGACATGTTCAAAAGACTCATTATGTCTCACAGAAAATAGGTTAGGGTGTTTGCTTTCCAAAATTGGGTCATTTTGTGGGTGTTTCCACTGTCCTGGTGCTCCAGGGCCTTCAAAAATGTGATGGGTTTTCAGGAAATTAGATGTGTAATTTATGCCCCTAGAAAGCCTAAATGTGCTACTTTGATGTAGGGTCCCTCTATGTTGCCAGGCTGTGGAAAAGTCTCACACATGTGGTATCATCATACTCAAGAGGAGTAGTAGAATGTATTTTGGGGTGTATTTTTTAGTATGTTCTTGCTGTGTGGTAGAAATATCTTATACATTGACAACTTTGTGCAAAAAAAAAAAACATTTTCATTCTTTTTCACTTTTTTCAAAAACTTGTAGAAAAAAACGACATTATCAAAAGACTTATTATGCCTCATAGAAAATATGTTGGAGTGTTTGCTTTCCAAAATGGGATGATTTTGTTGCTAATTCTATTGTCCTGGTGCTCCAGGGCCTTTAAAAATGTGATAGGTAGTCAGGAAATTAGATGTGTAGGATCTAAAAAATCTCACACATTTGGTCTCTCCATACTCTTGAGAAGTAGCAGAATGTGTTTTGGGGTGTAATTGCAAGTATGCCTTTGCTGTGTGTGTTAATATGACAATTTTGGGAAAACAAAATTCAATTTATCTTACTTTTTCAAAGAATTGTGGGAAAATTACAACTTTATAAAACTCATAATGCCTCTTACTAAATACCTTGGACTGCTACTTTCCAAAAAGGGGTATTTGTACTTTAATGGCATGTTAGGGCCTCAAGAACTAAGGTAGGCAGTCAGTACATCAGAATTGATCAATTTTTAATGATGCATTGCATAGCTTGCAGACTCTATAACTTTCACACAGACTAAATAATATACACTGATTTGGGTTACTTTTAGCAAAGAAATGTACACATTTTGGCCTAAATTTATGAAGAGAAATTACTTATTTGCTAAATTTTATAATAGACGCTAAAAAAAACCACAATTTTTTAAACATTTTTGGTCTTTTTGTGCTTATATCGTAAAAAATAAAAAAAACTGTGATGATTAAATACCACTAAAAGAAAGCTCTATCTGTTTTAAAAAAAAATTATTAAAATTTTGCTTGGGTACAGTGTTGCATGACTGAGTAATTGTTATTCAAAGTGTGAAAGCACTAAAGCTGAAAATTGACCTGCGCAGGACTGGGGTAAATGTGTCAAGTATTGAGGTGGTTAATAATATAATGAATCCTGAAACAGGAGAACATAAGATCTTCCCATGTAGTGGATATTCTCCCATTGTTACTTAAATCAGACTTTATGCGGATTCCATTCCCTGCTTGTTTTAGGCATAGATTGGCCTGGAGATGCACTCCCAGCCTGTCCTCCCCAAATCAGTGGCTTACAATAAACCCTGACTAGGTACGCCCTCTTCCTACAATATGTGGAACTTTAGTCAGAAAATTATGTCCTGATAGATCCTTTCAGTCTGGCCACTTTTGCAGGTATAACCATGTAAATATCAAAAGTAGGTACCTATACTATTTAAAATCCAGTGATGCACAGTCTCACCATGCTCTACACATGCTCAATTGCTTACCATTTTTGGCACTGTAACTAAAATCAATGAGCCACTAGAGGTTGATTTGCTGACAGCCCAGTTGGTGAGGGAAGGGGAGGGAAGGAAGCATCAGGAATGAAACAAACTGTAAAGAGGGAACACAGATTATGGAGAGAAAAAAACAAAAGTAGCCTTCCCCTGAGACAATACATACATATGAGGTAGAATGCATACATTTTAATTGCAGAAAGTGACATATAGTTTTTGTGTGTGTGTGTGTGTGTGTTTGAATTCTTTTTTTTTTCATTTTAGAAAATAATTTACAAATGGGTACAACACGATGAAAACCAAGACAACATTTATAAAATAGAGAACATTTAAATCTCATACACAACACAACAAAAAAACTATAACAAACATATAAAAAAAGGTGTACAGTATATCCTAGGCACTTATTCAAATATAATAACAACCATATTTATTCCTCAAAGAGGAGGAAAGAGACAACAGTAGAGGTGGGGGCTCCCTACTTTTGAATGCAAATAATCTGACTGATCTTCTCCCAAATAGGTCTAGGGGTTACCTGGCCTCTCTACCTAATCCTCACCTCTCGCTTCCTCGCTCCCCCGCCCTCTTCCACCCCTTACTTCATGTGCTGTGGCATGAACAAAAAAACAAACAAAACAATCCAATTGTGATATTTAGGGAGGAAAAGAGAAATTACTTGCATTTTCCTCTGTGTTTATTTCCTTCCTCCTTCCCATCTCTTCCCACATAATATACACCTACCTTTCCCCCATATAGTTTTTGAGACTAATGATAGGAGAAAGTCTTCGGTAAGGAAGTGATTGCTCTGGGCTTCAACAAAATGACGGCCTCCTGCAAGAAGAAACAGGAGCATTGCTGAAGGCAATTTACAGCATACACTCATTTTGGGAGCATAATTATTAATGTAGAATGTATGCCCTTTTGTCAAAGAACATTAATTATCAAACTGTTATGGGTAAAGTTCCACTTTAATTAGATAGCTCCATTAAACTACCTATTTCAGAAAGCTTTCAGAAACCCTTTATATACCACAAATGGCTCTCCTAGTCTCATATAGGACTTGTGTAGATAGGGCTTTGTTCCCCTCAGATGGATTTTGTATTCCCATACAATTCAATTGGAATGTAAAATCTGCTTAAAGGTAGGTCAGATTATCTCAGAAGCATCTAAAAATAATGTCAAACTGATGCCATTGACACAAGTCTGTCACATCTCTAAGACCCCTTTCACACTGGGGTGTTATTACAGCGGTATAGCGCTAAAATTACCGCTGCAATAACGCTCTAAAAATTATTTTCATGCATCTCAATGGATGCTTTCTGACTGAGGCATTGCGCTAGCGCGGCGCTGAAGAAAATCATGCAAGCATGATTTTTCAGGAATGTGGGGAGCGGTGTATACACCGCTCCTCCACCACTCCTGCCATTAGATTGAATGGGCAGCCCTCCCGGAGCGGTTGTACACCACTCCGGGAGCGCCGAGCACCAGCACTTTTAACCCCTTGTGGGGGGGTTAAAAGTGCCGTGCTGCTGCCCGAATAGCGGTACCATAGCGTTGCTATTACAGCGGTAGATCGCCACTAAATTAGCGGCGGTTTACCGCTGAAGCTCGGGAGGTTCTATTGTGAAAGGGGCCTAAAAGAGCATTACAAAACCTGATCATATATTAGCCATAATTATTATATTCATTCTATTTTAGGTAACTTTTCTTTCTCTAAACAATGGAATAATAAGCCCAGATGAGAGATCACACATTTGGCAACGCTTTTTGTTGTATGCTTACTGCTTACCTTGACAAGATTTTCTAATAATGCTGCTTCATTCATGTTGTAGAGCAAAATGATGAGTGAATGCCTAGCAGTGCCTTAGGAAATATTTTGTTTGACTTTTCTTGTTCTTTTCAAGGACTTTATATTTTAATCCCAAGATCACTTTCAAAATTTTGAGTGGCATTCATGTGAAACTTAAACTTGACATCTGCTTCATAAACACACAGGATCTCTTGCTTTGCACTAAAGGCAGGTGGTACCTAGCTGCTTCCTGAGAGTCTAAGAGCCTCTGAGGGATTAGTCCACTGTGTTCAAGCTATTAACTTGAATAAATCCAACAGGGCCTGTTGGACTGTAACATTTTTACAAGGATCGCTATTATTCCATCAATTAAAATGTAAATGTGGACCTAGCTACTGCTGATTGACAGCAATTTTAATCAGAGGCCCTTTTCATTTTACTGTGAAAAACCCGAGGAAACATTTGATCACATCTCACTTTTAATAATTTGTATATTTAAATTAGATTTCATTAGGGATTTTCCTGGCTCATTGTATTCAGTTTTTAATATGTCTCCATAGTACCTCTATACAAATCTGGGAATCTGGGAATTCTGTTGTAACTCCTGCTCCAGTTTTTTTTCCTAATGGGAAATAAAAATATTTGCCAGTTTTATTTACACATATAATATGTAGTAACGTTGTCTGGCTTGTAAAAACACATATTGATGGTAATTACAATTGTGAATGTTAAACATTGGAGGAATAAAATGATACATAGAATTTTGCCTTCTAAAAATTCACAATTATCCAAATTTGGAAATAACTTAAATTATCTTACTTGAGTTTGATTGTTTTCATTACAGCTGTACTGTAGACAGGTAAAACACCTATCAATGCAACAATGTTTTCATTAATAAACCTCCAACAAGATCCCCTATCAGGTAGTATGAGGACTGCTGGTTATACACTTTGTGTTTCAACATCTAAGGCTATCCATAAAGAGCGTTAAGTGAATTTATTGAATCTACTACACTCAGATTAACTGCTCTTTTTCATCACCCTATGTAGACCCTGGAGCATGGGCACTTATGTGTGATGTTTTTTTTCCTTAACTAGTGCAGGCTTTAATCTGCATGGTTTGTACCTTCCCAACTGTCCGGTTTTGGGCTCTCATGCTGTACCCTTCTGGGGGGTTGTTTTGCCCTGCCTTGCTGCGCTGTCTGTTCATGCCCCAACCCTTGCTCCATGTGGGTATTCACTCACATTAAAAGGATCATCATACAGTGGATACCCCTTGTACCCCTAAAAAAGATCAACCAGGGACATTGCACCTTCCATTGTCATCTGTATCACCTTTAGAGACCTACTATTGGTTGCATTGTGACAATTAGGATTGAATCTAAGTAGGAAGGTGTATGGGGTAGAAATTGCCATGTATACTTGTGTACAAGTCTGTTTTTTTTACATTTTGCTAATTCATGAAAAATATATGTTTTATAATATTGGTATATTATGCTCCTCAATAGCACCTTAAAAGTCCCATATACCCATATTTTTTGGCACTCATTAATAAATCTTTAAAGCCAAACTCTAGAAAAATATAAAAGACACAACATAATGCAGCTCTGCAATCAATAATATGTCAAGTAATGCATTTTTTTAAAATAACAAACAGTGTAAAAACCTGAATATGACCTGATATAAGCATTTTTTCCCCTATACAGCAGGGATGGAATGTGAGAATAAGAAGCAGTACAAGGAGCCAATCAGTGCATATGCATACAAAAAGCGTACTGATCGGAGGAGAAAGCTCATCACTGAGCTACTTCTCCTTTCACTGTGTAGTCACAGGCTATGGCAGGTCAAAGATGACCTGGGCTCAGGAGGGAGGTTAAATGATGATGACAATTGGACCTAAGCCATCTAGTGGCAGAAATAAAGTAGTGCATGGGAAATCTCTAGATTAAAGTGGTTCTAAAAGCTGAATTTTTTTTACCTTAATGCATTCTCTGCATTAGGGTATAAATCCTTCTGAGTGCACCCCAGACCCCCCCCCCCCCCATAATTAATGTACCTGAGCTGAATCTCAATCCAGCGAGAGCAGCGACTCTCCCGGCTCTCTCCCTCCTCATAGGTTCAGAGCCAGCTCAGGAGTAACCCCGCATGACTGCCACCATAGCAAGTGGTTTGCTATGGTGGGCACTCAGCGGAGGGGGCCCCAGGAGTGCCAGCAGGGGACCCCAGAAGAGAAGGATCAGGGCTGCTCTGTGCAAAACCATTGCACAGCGCAGGTAAGTATACACAAGTTAGTTGTTAACAAGTTGCCGACCGTCCACCATGGATTGAGTGTTATGGGAAAGCCAGGGAGCGGGTAGGGCGGACTCGATGTCCACCGGCTACCCATGATCACTCCCCCTCAGTGACAGAATTGAGGTCTGTGTATGTAAACAATGGATCTCTGTTCTGACGGGAGAAGGAATGTGATCGTAGGCTCCCTGTATATGGGAGCCGCGATTCACTCTCCTCCCCCACTCAGCCCAGCCCCCACACAGTTAGTAACACATACCAGGGAACACAGTTAACCCCTAGAGTGCCCCTTAGTGTTAACCCCTTTCCTGCCAGTGACATTTACACAGTAATCAGTGCATTTTCATAGCACTGATCGCTGTATAAATGCCAATCGTTCAAAAAAAGTGTCAAAATTGTCCAACATGTCTGCCGCAATGTCACAGCCACACTAAAAAAGATAGTCACCGTTACTAGTACAAAATAAAAACCCCATAAATTCATTCTCATTGTTCGTAAACATGGCAACTTTTGTGCAAACCAATCAATATACGCAGATTGCAAATTTTTTTTTACCAAAAATATGAGGAAGAATATATATCGGCCAAAACTGATGAATACACTTTAATTTATTTTTTTTTTGATATGTATTTTAGCAAAAAGTAAGAAATATTGTTTTTTTTTTTGCAAAATTGACGCTCTTTTTTTTGTTTATAGTGGTGATCAGAGATGACACAGAGGTGATCAAATACCACCAAAAAAGAAAGCTCTATTTGTGTTAAAAAAAGGGTGCCAATTTCATTTGGGTACAACGTTGCACAACCGTGCAATTGTCAGTTAAAGCGACGCAGTGCCGAATCGCAAAACGTGCTCTGGTCCTAAATGAGGAATCCTTCCGGGGCTGAAGTGTTTAAAAAAAAGGGGGGTTTACAATAACTACAACTACCTCCCATCTGCCCATCCCCTCTCGTTCATATGACGTCGCCCCAGTATAACCGCTCGCGCGCAGCATGGCAATCATGGTCGTGGCAAGGAGCTGATGACATGGCTCTTTACCCATGTGATTGGCTGTGTCCAGTGTGAGACGAGGAGAGCCGATCAGTGGCATCTCCTAGCAGGGGAGACTGTATAGGTAATCAGGGCACTAATCATCATTGCCCTGATTATCAGTGCAACCCCAGCAGTGCCCATCAGTGACACCAATCAGTGCCGATTCAGTGACACTAATCAGTGCCCATCAGTGATATCAGTCAGTGCTGCCTTTCAGTGTCCATCAGTGCCTGCTCATCAGTGCTGCCCATCAGTGCCCATCAGTTTCGCCTTTTGCGTGCCGCCTATCATTGCCCATAAGTGCCGCCTTTCAGTGCCCATCAGTGCAACCTATCAGTGCTCATAAGTGCTGCATAGCAATGCCAGCTAGTGCCCATAAGTGTCACCACATCAGTGCCCATCAGTACAGCCTATCAATGCCCATCTGTGCAGCCTCATCAGTGCACATAAGTGAAGGAGAAAAAATATTATTATTTATAAAATTTACTGGCAGAAACTAAGAACAACTTTTTTTTAAAAAAAATGTTCTGTCTTTTTTAATTTTTTTAGCAAAAAAATAAAAAACCCAGTGGTGATTCTATAGCACCAAACGAAAGCTCTATTTGTGTGAAAAAAAGATAAAAATTTAATTTGGGTACAGTGTTACATGACCGCTCATTTGTCTTTTAAACTGTGACAGCGCTGAAAGCTGGAAATTGGCCTGGGCAGGAAGGTGTAAAAGTGCCCAGTATTGAAGCAGTTAAAGGTGAATTTTTCAGCAAAAGCTGGTTTGGTATTTTATCATTTTTGTCTGTTTTTAATAACAACCAGTGTGCAGATTTAGGAACATGCTGACAGGAAGAGAGAGCAAAGTGAGCTAAGGGATGATTTTGTGTGCTGTTACACCTTTTCTGTCCAATCACAGGCTTGGTGCAGGGATGTGTTGCTTAACAGCAGTGGAATATAAGCAGGTCACCAACCTGGTGTTGTCTGCCAGGTCTCTGTAAATCTCAGGACAGGATAAGTAGAGCTACAAATCCCTTGGCAGATAAAATAACTCCATGACCATTAGACTAATAGGAGCTTGTTTTACATCTCATTCCAAAACCATGCTCAATAATTTAATGTGCCCCTCTTCCTTTGCAGCTATAGCTCTCTCTTTTCTTTAAAGGACGTTTTCCAAGATTTTGAAGCATGTCTGTGAGAATCTGTGCCCATTCAGCTAAAAGATGTCAGGTACTGATGCTGGATGAAAAGAAATAGGGGTTAATTTACTAAAGGGAAATAAGCTGTTCACTTTACAAGGGATATTATGAAACAGAAGATTCCCGCGCTAAGGATATAAGGGTAGAAAATATGTTTATAGGAAAAAGCTGCCCTCCTGGGTTTTCAATGAAGAAAAAATTGTAGGTGTGTCTTATAATGACAGGACGATGGCGCTATTTCCTAGAGTGTTAATATGTCCTCAGTTATGCTGTTAGTGTGTAGTGAATAAATTAATAAAGATCAGAAACCCATGATGGGTGTGTAGAAACCATAAAATGTATACAGGCTAAGATGTAAAAATAAGAGATATGTATATATGTCAGAATTAGTGTTGAGCGAACCCGGACTGTAACGTTCGGGTCCGTACCGAACTTTCGGGTGTCCGTGGCACGGACCCGGACCCGGACATTTCAAAAATCGTTCGGGTTCGGTCCGGGGTTCTGCTATTTTACTCCACGTGTTGAGAAGCTGCTGGGCAGCCAGTCAACAAGTGTTTCACTGGTTTGCCCTTAGAAGCCATCACAGCCATGCCTACTAATGGCATGGCTGTGATTGGCCAGTGCATCATGTGACCCAGCCTCTTTCGGTAATCATCCGTACCGACACTACCGAAGATTCCCGTTTGGTCACTTTGTGAACAACTGACCGACGGGTCGTCGAAGAGTTGTGCACCTCATTTTATCGTCTTGGGGCCTGGCTTGGGCTTGCTAAAAACTTTACAGGCCCAGGCCCAGGCACGGTGCCTGTGGGCTTTCAAGCCATGCCTGGGCTTGCAATGTCAGGCCCAAGCGAGTTGTGATTAAGACTGTATATATGTATAGAGAATAAAAATGTAGAATCGGACATATGTAAAATACCAAAGATGTGTGGGTAGTACCCAAAGACTAGAAATAATTAAATAAGTGATGTGTGATTG
>BLSH010334195.1:1122360-1138964 GCA_018402905.1 Glandirana rugosa | reverse complement strand
ATTTAGACCGGACTCACACAGCCATTCATATACTTCTTTTTTTGAATAGGCCTCAATACAAAAAAAAAATACCATGTTGGCTACCTCCTCCTACTTAATACTTTTCAGACACAGTTTGAAGATGATCCACATTCACCTCCATTTTTGCTTTTTTTTGTTTTTATTTTTTTTTAAATATTTAAAGTTATTTCCCTGTCCCCATTTTTTTTGTAGGGCACTTGCCCTACCCTTACCCCCATTTTACTTCCTTTTGCAGCCCTCTGGGGCTTTCCAGGACTTTGCTACAGCCATTTTTGTGCCTAAAGGTTCGGGTCCCCATTGATTTCAATGGGGTTCGTTGTCCGTGCGATCGTTCGGGTTCCGTCCGGACCCGGACTTTGTCCCGAAGTTCGGACGGACCAGCAGAACCCGAACGTCCAGGTGTTCGCTCAACTCTAGTCAGAATAAAATATAAATTATCAACTTTTGTGCCGCTAATATTTCAATCGTGATTAGTATCAAGTAAAATATATTCATTCAATACAATAAGCCATGTGCAAACTGCATATAAAGGTGATATGACAAACAAAATTCCAGCAAAGTGTCCGTATATAAAAATGTGATAAAGGAATTCTTATTCCAGTGACAGTCTATGTTTAAATCTGAAAAACCATGCTGAAAGATTCTTTATCTGAAACAGTTGTAATTCTTGCTGTTAGTGCAGTAATCCTTAAAGTGATCCGGTGACTTCTGTTGAATAAATTTGTGACTCCAAAATCCGTGCTCCCCACATGTGTCCCCACTCACCAGAAAGAGGTACCCCTGCAGGGGTGGCCCGCTTGTGCTGTATCTTTAGCCCGGTCAGCTCGGGTCTTGGACAGCCTGGGCGTCCCGTTTGCTCCTATCCTCGGTTCTGGTATACCAATCCTCCGGTGTTCAGGGGTGTGAGTGAAAAATAAAAATAAAAGTTCCAAATAGTGTAATTCCGTAAAAATGAGTATTTATTAAACTTGTGCCGCCTCCAACGACATCCAATGACGAAACGCATTAGGCGGGGCCAATACTACGCACAAACGCTTTGACATCATTTCCGAGATTCTCTGGCTAGCGTTTTTTTCGTTGGAACGCAAGCCACAGGAAGAGGAAGGGAGACGTCCCTTCCTCAAACACGGCAGCCGCGCTGCCAATATTGTTTTAGCCTTATAATTCATATTTTAGGAGTGCACTATTGTACCTCCCGGATTAAATTCTTTCCTTTTGTTTTTTAACCGCACAAGTCTAATAAATACTCATTTTTACGGAATTACACTATTTGGAACTTTTATTTTTATTTTTCACTCACACCCCTGAACACCAGAGGATTGGTATACCAGAACCGAGGATAGGAGCAAACGGGACGCCCAGGCTGTCCAAGACCCGAGCTGACCGGGGTAAAGATACAGCACAAGCGGGCCACCCCTGCAGGGGTACCTCTTTCTGGTGAGTGGGGACACGTGAGGAGCACGGATTTTGGAGTCACGAATTTATTCAACAGAAGTCACCGGATCACTTTAAGGATTACTGCACTAACAGCAAGAATCACAACTGTTTCAGATAAAGAATCTTTCAGCATGGTTTTTCAGATTTAAACATAGACTGTCACTGGAATAAGAATTCCTTTATCACATTTTTATATACGGACACTTTGCTGGAATTTTGTTTGTCATATCACCTTTATATGCAGTTTGCACATGGCTTATTGTATTGAATGAATATATTTTACTTGATACTAATCACGATTGAAATATTAGCAGCACAAAAGTTGATAATTTATATTTTATTCTGACATATATACATATCTCTTATTTTTACATCTTAGCCTGTATACATTTTATGGTTTCTACACACCCATCATGGGTTTCTGATCTTTATTAATTTATTCACTACACACTAACAGCATAACTGAGAACATATTAACACTCTAGGAAATAGCGCCATCCTCCTGTCATTATAAGACACACCCACTTTACAAGGGAAATTGCACACTGCAAGGGAATTTGCCCCAGAGCTTAGTAATTTGGGTGAAATTTCAATTTGAAAAGAACACCCAATCACGTGCAAGGAAAAAAAAATTGTAAAAATAAATCACCTCTATTGTTGGATATCCTATGTGTGTGGATGTTGCTGCATTATGTAAGCCTATTCATTTCATTTTTTTGAAAAAAAAAGATAGAGCTGGCAACTGATAAAGTAGCAAAGTGGTTAGCCTTTCTGCCTGACAGCACTAGGGTTGTTCAAATCCCAACCATGGCACTACCTGTTTACATATTCTCCCTGTGCCTGTGTGAGTTTCCTCCCTCAGTCCAGACATGCTGGTAGGTTAATTGGCTCCTGTCTAAATTGTCCCTAACTCACATTTATAAGTATGAATGTAAGTTAAACTGTAAGCTCCTTGAGAGCATGGACTGATGCGAATGTACAATATACACTATATTACCAAAAGTATTGGTGCGCCTGCCTTTACACACACATGAACTTTAATGACATCCCAGTCTTAGTCCGTAGGGTTCAATATTGAGTTGGCTCACCCTTTGTAGCTATAACAGCTTCCACAAGGTTTAGGAGTGTGTTATGGAAATATTTGACCATTCTTAAAGAATTGCATTTGTGAGGTCAGGCACTGATGTGGATGAGAAAGCCTGGCTCACAGTCTCCTCATCCCAAAGGTGTTCTATCGGGTTGAGATCAGGGTGTGAGGTGAGGTGTTGGCCAGTCAAGTTCCTCCACCCCAAAATTACTCATCCTGTCTTTGTTTTTCAGTGGTTGGGCTTGGCCCCTTAGTTCCAGTGAAGGCATCAAAATACCAAGACATTTTAGACAATTTCATGCTCCCAACTTTGTGGGAACAATTTGGGGATGGCCACTTCCTGTTCCAACATGACTGCGCACCAGTGCACAAAACAAGGTCCATAAAGACACGGATGAGCGAGTTTGGGGTGGAGGAACTCGATTGGCCTGCATAGAGTCCTGACCTCAGTCCGATAGAACACATTTGGGATGAATTAGAGTGGAGACTGCGAGCCAGGCCTTCTCATCCACATCAGTGCCCGACCTCACAAATGCCCTTCTGGAAGAATGGTCAAACATTCCCATGGACACACTCCTAAGCATTGTGGACAGCCTTTCCAGAAGAGTTGAAGCTGTTATAGCTGCAAAGGGTGGGCCAACTAAATAGTGAACCCTACGGACTAATAATGGGATGCCATTAAAGTTCATATGAGTGTAAAGGCAGGCGTCCCAGTACTTTTCATAATATTGTGTATGTAAAGCACTGTGCAAATTGTTGGTACTATATAAGTACCTGTAATAAATAAAGAGGAATTTAACAATAGGTCCTCTATATTCTTTTAACCACTTGCCGACCGCAGACCGGCGTCTGACGGCGACAAGGTGGCTAGTTATTGCAAACCTCCGTCATCGCGGCTGCGATAACTAGTACTGTGAGTGGGGGGGGCCAGGGAGCGGGTACGGCAGACTCGATCGCCGCCAGCTACCCGTGATCCCCCCTCCCCGCAGTCAGAGAACAGAGGTCTGTGTATGTAAACATGGATCTCCGTTCTGACAGAGGGGGAAGGGCTGTGATCACAGGCTTCCTGTATATGGAAGCCGTGATCACTCCCTCTGCCAGCCAGCCCAGCCCACACACAGTTAGAACACGCCCAGAAAACACAGTTAACCCTTAGAGCGCCCCCTTCAGGTTAACCCCTTCACTGCGAATGGCATTTACCGCTGTATAAATGCCAATGGTCCCAAAAAAGCGTCAAAATGGTCCGGCATGTCCGCCCCAATATCGCAGTACTGCTAAAAATCGCAGATCGCCGCCATTACTAATAAAAAAATAAATAACCCCAGAAATGAATTCTCATCATCTGTAAACGCGGCAACTTTTGCGCAAACCAATCAATAAATGGCGATTGCAACCGATGAAAAAGAATGTTATATTTTGTTTTTTGGATTTGTATTTTAGCAAAAAGTAAGAAATATTGATTTTTTTTGCAAAATTGTCGCTATTGATGCAGAGGGGATCAAATAGCACCAAAAGAAAGCTCTATTTGTGGTATAAAAAAAAAGGACGCAAATTTCGTTTGGGTACAACGTCGCACGTCCGCACAATTGTCAGTTAAAGTGACGCAGTGCCGAATCGCAAAAAGTGCTCTGGTCCTAAAGTGTGAAATCCTTCCGGGGCTGAAGTGGTTAAGTTTCACTTTATTTCACTGATTGATAAAACATCATACCAGGTAACATCATACCTAATATATGGTTTAGGTAATAGAAATATGGATACATTTACATAAAAATGCTTACAATGAAATGTGTAAAAACTGCAATATATACTATAATAAGGACAATATTACTTTCAGTGCGGAGCCTATTTTGTTTTTGCTCTTGTTCCTACTGCCTGGAAAAAAGTAAATGGGATCTGGTACCTCTCTTGAAAAAAATTGTATTTTGCACACATTACAACCTGAATCTTTTTTGATATTGCGGTTTTCATGCTGCAGAAGTCACTCCTAGCTGCTTGGTGACAGGAGACAGGTAGTCTACCTACTTTGGGTCCTCAATAGCTACCTCTGGTGGTAGATGGGATACAATAAAACAGGGAGTACAGCTGTGGCCAAAAGTTTTGAGAATAGCACAAATATTCATTTTCACCAAGTCTGCTGCTTCAGTGTTTTTAGATCTTTTTTCAGCTGTTACAATGGTATATCGAAGCATAATTACAAGTGTTTCATAAGTGTCAAAATCTTTTATTGACAATTGCATTAACCAGTTGCCAACGGCTTCGTGTACATTTACAGCTGCAAAGTGGCAGCTGTACACAGATTGATGTCTATAAACGGCCATTCACATACGCACAGCTAGGGAGTGAGTGCGCAACGCTGGCGTCGCTCTCTCATGCCCGCCGTACGCTCCCTGAGCAGGGCCGTGGGTCGGGCGGACTCAATGTCCGCTGGTGACCTGCGATCGCCTGGTACAGCAGAAAAGCAATGTAAACACGGAGGTTCCCTGCTATGTCAGGCGGCATGACAATGATCTACTGATCCCTGTCACCGGGATCAGTTAGATCTGTTATGCCCCTGGCAGCCCAACATGTCCGCCCCAATATCGCAGTCCCAATGAAAATCGCAGATCGCCGCCATTACTAGTAAAAAAAATAAATAGTAAAAATGCCATAAATTAATTCTTATGGTTTGTAAACGCGGAATTTTTTGCGCAAACCAATCAATATACGCCATTTGCATTTTTTTTGTTTTTTTTTACTACCACAAATATGAAGAAAAATATACATCGGCAAAAACTGATGAATACATTTGTTTTTTTATCTATTTTTTTTTTTTTTGGATATATATTATAGCAAAAAGGAAAAAAAAAAGTTTGTTTTTCAAAATTGTCGCTCTTTTTTTGTTTATAGCGGTGATCAGAAGTGACGCAGATGTGATCAAATACCATCAAAAGAAAGCTCTATTGGTGGGAAAAAAAGGACGTCAATTTCGTTTGGATACAACGTCGCACAACTGCGCAATTAAAACGACGCAGTGTCGAAACGCAAAAAGTGCTCTGGTCATTAAGGGGTAAATCTTTCCGGGGCTGAAGTGGTTAAGTTTATGCAAAGAGTCAATATTTGCAGTGTTGATCTCTGAAATTCGTCCTGGCATGCTATCAATCACCTTCTGGACCATATCCTGACTGATGGCTGCCCATTCTTGCATAATCAGTGCTTGGAGCTTGTCAGAATTTGTGCAGGGGTTATCACTTTTGCCTTATGGCAAGGTGCTCCATGATGCTGGAAAAGGCATTGTTCATCATCAGTGAGCGAGCCCACTTCCTTGGTTGAGAGGCAACCCCACACATGAATGTTTTTTTGATGTGTTACTGTTGGCATGACACAGTATGACACTGATGGTAGCAATTACCTTTTCTACTCCGGACAAGATTTTTTAACAGTTGCCCCAAATTATCGGAAAGGAGATTCATCAGAGAAAAAGGCTTTACCCCAGTCCTCAGCAGTCCAATCCCTGTACCTTTTGCAAAATATTGGTCTGTCCCTGATGTTTTTCCTGGAGAGAAGTGGCTTCTTTGCTGCCCTTCTTGACACCAGGCCATCCTCCAAAAGTCTTCACCTCACTGTGTGTGCACATGCACTCACACCTGCCTGCTGCCGTTTTTGAGCAAGTTCTGCACTGGTGGTGCCCCAATCCCACAGCTGAATCAACGGTCCTGACTCTTGCTGGACTATCTTGGGTGCCCTGAAGCCTTCTTCACAAATGCAGTGGAAATGTTTTTTTTATGGGATTAAGTTCATTTTCATGGCAAAGAGGGACTTTGCAAACAATTGCAATTCATCTGATCACTCTTCATAACATTCTGGAGTAAATGCAAATTGCCATCATAAAAACTGAGGCAGCAGACTTTGTAAAAATTAATATATATGTCATTCTTAAAACTTTTGGCCACGGCTGTACATCGATGTCAGGAGGCTGCAGGGAACTGTGCATAAATGTATGAAACACATTTTTTTGGGAAGGGGGAGGGGGGACGGGTTCAGGATTGCAGGGACAGGGACAAAATAAATTTGGACTGAAAATGAAATTATTATTTAAAGGCTAACTCCATCTTTAGGACTATTTTACATGCTACACCCTAACTGCTCTTGCAATGCTTTGCAGAATAATAAAAAAAATATAAATGCACATTGTTTTTCTGAAAATATACAGGTGTATCTCATAAAATTAGAATATCATCAAAAAGTTAATTTATTTCAGTAATTCAATTCAAAAAGTGAAACTCATATATTTTATGTAAATGCGTTACAAACAGAGTGATATATTCAAGCATTTCTTTCGTTTAATTTTGATGATTAAGGCTTACAGCTAGTGAAAACCCAAAAATCTCAGAAAATTAGAATATTACATAGGACCAATAAAAAAAGGATGGCATGGAGGTGATTAGCCTGCGGCACTGCTGAGGTGTTATGGAAGCCCAGGTTGCTTTCATAGCCTCCTTCAGCTCGTCTGCATTGTGGGGTCTGGTGTCTTTCATCTTCCTCTTCACAATACCCAACAGATTCTCTATGGGGTTTAGGTTAGGTGAGTTTACTGGCCAATCAAGCACAGTGATACCATGATCATTAAACCAGGTATTGGTACGTTTGGCAGTGTGGGCAGGTGCCAAGGTCTGCTGGTAAAATAATTTAGCATCTCCATAAAGCTGGTCATCAGAGGGAAGCATGACGTGCTCTAGAATTTCCTGATAGAGGGCTGTGCTGACTTTGGACTTGAAAAAACACAGTGGACCAACACCAGCAGATGACATGGCTCCCCAAACCATCATGGACTGTGGAAAATTTTGCATTTTATTTGGAAATCAAGGCCTCAGAGTCTGGAGGAAGAGTGGAAATGCACAGAATCCAAGTTGCATGAAGTCCAGTGTGAAGTTTCCACAGTCACTGATAATTTAGGGAGCCATGTCATCTGCTGGTGTTGGTCCAATGTGCTTTATCAAGTCCAAAGTCAGCACAGCTCCCTACCAGGAAATTCTAGAGCACTTCATGCTTCCCTCTGCTGACCAGCTTTATTGTGATGCTGATTTCATTTTCCAGCAAGACTTGGCACCTGCCCACACTGCCAAAAGTACCAATACCTGGTTTAATGATCATGGTATCACTGTGCTTGACTGGCCAACAAACTCGCCAGACCTAAACCCCATAGAGAATCTGTGGGGTATTGTCAAGAGGAAGATGAGAGACACCAGACCCAACAATGTAGCTGAGCTGAAAGCCACTATTAAACTAACCTGGGCTTCCATAACGCCTCACAGTTTGATCGCCTCCATGCCACGCCCCAGTAATGCAATAATTCATGCAAAAGGAGCCCTGACCAAGTATTGAGTGCATACTATACTGTACATGGACCTTCTTTTCAGTAAGCCAACATTTCTGTATTAAAATCCTTTTTTTATTGATCTTATATACAGTATCTCACAAAGTGAATACACCCCTCACAGCTTTGTAAATATTTTATTACATCTTTTCATGTGACAACACTATAGAAATGACACTTTGCTACAATGTAAAGTAGTGAGTGTACAGCTTGTATAACAATGAAAATTTGCTGTCCCCTCAAAATAACTCAGCACACAGTCATAATGTCTAAACCACTGGCAAGAAAAGTGAGTTGAAAGTAAGTAAAATGTCAAATTGGGCCCAAAGTGTCAATATTTTGTGTGACCACCATTATTTTCCAGCACTGTCTTAACATTCTTTGGCATGGAGTTCACCATAGCTTCACAGATTGCCACTGGACTCCATTTCCATGCCTCCATGACAACATCACGGAGCTGGTGGATGTTAGAGAGCTTGTGCTCCTCCATCTTCCATTTGAGGATGCCCCACAGATGCGCAATCGGGTTTAGGTCTGGAGACATTCTTGGCCAGTCCATCACCTTCACCCCCAGATTCTTTAGCAAGACAGTGGTTGCCTTGGAGGTGTTTGGGGTCGTTATTATGCTGGAATAAGGCCCTGCAGCCCAGTCTCCGAAGGGAGGGAATCATGCTCTGATTCAGTATATCACAGTACACATTGGCATTCATGGTTCCCTCAATGAACTGTAGCTCCCTAGTGCCGGTAGCACTCATGCAGCCCCAGACCATGACACTCCCACCACCATGCTTGACTGTAGGGAAGACACACTTGTCTTTGTACCCCTCACCTGGCTGCTGCCACACGCCATTGACACCATCTGAACCAAATAATGCTGACAGCAATGCTGACAGCATTCTTACATCTATTTCCCAAAGACAACCTCTGGATATGTGTGATATATGTAGAGCAACAAGATCCTCGGGGAGTTCTTTGTCAAGAGGTGTCAGGTTGAACTTCCAGTGACCAATAGGAGAGAGTGAGAGCGATAACACCAAATTTAACACAATTGCTCCCCATTCACACTGGGGAGGGAAAATGGCTAATTGGGCCCAATTTGGACATTTTCCCTTAGGGGTGTACTCACTTTTGTTGCCAGTGGTTTAGACATTAATGGCTGTGTGTTGCGTTATTTTGAGGGGACAGCAAATTTACACTGTTATACAAGCTGTACACTCATTAGTTTACATTGTAGCAAAGTGTGATTTCTTCAGTGTTGTCACATGAAAAGATATAATAAAATATTTACAAAAATGTGAAGGGTGTACTCACTTTTGTGAGCTACGGTAATATTCTGATTTTCTGAGATACTGAATTTTGTGTTATCACTAGCTGTAAGCAATAATCATCAAAATTAAAAGAAGGAAAAGCTTGAAATATATCACTCTGTGTGTAACGCATCTATATAAAATATATGAGTTTCACGTTTTGAATAGAATTACTGAAATAAATTAACTTTTTGAGATGCACCTGTATGTGCATTTATTTTCTTTTTTTTCAAAAGGTGAACTTGGCCTTTAAAGGTCAACTCCAGGAGAAACATGTTATTTAATTTGGATAGAGCAAGACATAATTCAATCCTCTCTTGGGTTTTTATTGTTATCTGCATCTACTGGGGACATTTCCCCACATTTCCTGTCAACAGACAAAAGCATTTTATTAGAAGAGTGAAAAGGTTTAGAGGTGCTGAAAACATTTTATTATTGCTCTTTCAGTTACAACCACACATTCCATTACTTGCATAGAAGTCATGGGGCAGAAAGTGAGTGAATAAAAAAAAAAAAAAAAACTTGACGGAAATTGCCACTCTATCTAAACTAAAAAAAAATAAAACGCCACTTCATAGACAACTGTTGATATATCTAGACAGTTGCAAAATGTAAACATTTCAAATTAACCACAAATTCAATTATGCATTTTACTTTCAAGGTTCATAATTTTAATGCATTGTCTTTATCAGAGATAGGGAGCACTTGCTGCACATTCACATATTCATACATGAGCGTGTTCAAGTGGTTATACTCGGGCCATGGCCGCAGCTTTTAGCTATAACCCCGGTGTTCAAACTTTCAGCTGGCGATTCTCTTTCTGCTAAAAGAGATCTAGGCAGCTGATCGCTTTTAGAAGCAGCAGGAGGGTTTGTCCCCCTTTTCCCACCGCTCTCCAGATCGGTTTTCTGGTTTCCCAGGCTTAACCATTTCACCAGGGTTACGGCTGCTTAAAATAGAGCTAGTTGGGGACCGGGATGTCTCTGATTGCCTCTATGGTTTAGGAAACTGGAAGTGGTGAGCCTTTACAGCCTTCGAGTCTAAACAGAGCCTTTTTTTTGGACAGCATGGAATCAAAGTTTTGTTTTTGCTTTTTTTTTATATCATGCTTTCAAGGGTAGAGGAGAGATCTGGGGTCTTATAGATGTCTCCATAAAGTGGACCTGTCATGCTTTGTTGCTATCACAAGGGATGTTTACATTTCTTGTGACAGCAATAAAAGTGATCAACAGAAAAATTAAAGGGACAGTGTAAAAAAAAAAAAAAATAACAAAATAAATGCACAGAGGTGAAAGCATAAAGAGATTGCACACACATATGTAAATGGTGTTCGCACCACACATGTGAGGTAGCACCATTAACGTTATAGCGAGAGCAATAAATCTACTTTTAGACCTGCTATGTTACTCTAAACTGGTAACCTTTAAAAAAATGTAAAATGTTGCCTATGGAGATTTTTAAGTATTGTGGTTTGCCGCCATTCCACGAGCATGCTCAATTTTATAGTGTGACATGTTAGGTATCTAGTTACTCAGCAAAACATAATTTGCGTTTTTTTTTTTGCATTAAAATTATTTTTTTTCCCAAAACATTGCATTTGAAAAACACTGCGCAAATACCACGTGGCATACAGTAAAAAATTGCAATGACCGCCATTTTATTCTCTAGGGCCTTTGCTAAAAAATATATACATAACCTTTGGGGGTTCTAAGCAATTTTATATATAAAAAACAACAAATTTTTAAAGGTAAACAAAAAGTGTCAAAATAGGCCTGGTCTTCAAGCAGTTAATTTGTTATGCCTGTTAAAAGGTCGCTGTTTTTTCTAGCAGACAATAGCATACTTCAATATAAAAGTTTTCGATGTATATGTTTCTCACAAGTAGATAAAACACTTCCATTTAATGCTATGGTATAGTGCATCACTCAGCACTATAAATACAGGAGAAAATTGATCCCTTTTATGCAGTATTACACATCCTGAAGCAATGCAGATATAGTAATTGCTTTGTTGTGCACCTTGATTATACCCTTCTAGCTAAAGATGCTGTATAAAATGCATGGAGTCTGACTTCTTCCTGCACAGGCGCATATTTTGCATGATTATGACCGTCAGCTAATTACTGCGCTCAAAGATGATCACACGTGCTGTGAATCTTTTACCAGGCAGCAATCCAAAGGTAGTATAGAGGAGATAAATCCAATTCATTATTTTCCCACATGACAAAGAAAAACACCAGCCTTATTTCCTCATGAAAGGTTTAACGTAATGAGAAAATATTTTGTCTAACAATGTGTGACATTTACGTGCAATGAAAGAGAGCAAGGCACGGTAAAATTATGAATAAGATAGAAACTGTAGGCTTACATGTTGTAAACAAAGCAGTTTACAGCCATGAAGGTGCTCTATTGAAGAAGATCTGTACAGAGAAATATGGGCGCTGTCATTGCTGACTGGTTGTCTTGCTGTCTCTGGCTTCAGTGATTTCTGAATGATTTCTGAGTAGTGATGAGTGCATCGGTCTGGGCTCGGTTCGCAGGTGCATTCGAGAACCAACCTGAAATCCACGAATGCCAAACATAACAGCAAACCAAATATAGCTACATTGTTATATAGATAGTTAGGTTAAAAAAAGACACTAGCCCATCTATTTCAACCAATAGAAAAAAAACACGCACAAATAGAAAACCTCCATGTACACAATCCTATACGCACATTCGATTCAGAGGAAGGCAAAAAAAGATTAATAAAGTATTATCCAATTTGCTCCAGTGTGGGAAAACAATTCTGTGAGCCAATCAGATATTATTTAGTTTTTTGAAAAACAATCTACTGAGCTGGGATATAGAAGAGAAAAAATGTTATTTTTTTCTGTCCCTTATCAACACCGATTTGCAAGCTTTTGGTAAAAACAAAAAATCGCAAATCTTCCATATAACATGCTCGAAGGAAGCCTTAAACCTGCATGTGAAGTTATACACTAGTAGGATATGACATTAAAAAAATCTGCCACTGATTGACAGCCCTTCACTGACTTTGTTCTGTTTGTAAACAAAGCAGCCAGGGTATCCTGGCTGACATAATTGGTCAATTATGGTCATGAATGTATTTGGTCAATGACATCACCAAGGTTCACTTACCAGAGTTGCTGCTGATGTGTTTAGTTACTGTTTGCTTAACTATGACCATGGTTGGTAGTAACAACATATTACCCCAAGGTAGATATGATACAATCTGGACCTGAAATGAATGTGAGATCCTGCACCAAAACACATAACCTATGTTACAAAGTTATCACTGAGAATATCACCATTGTGTACTGATAAACATATAACTGTAAAGCTTGGCATAAATAATGAAGGTTTATTTAATACAGAATGTAAGAATTAAAAAGTGAAAAGAAGCAACCAATTAAAACATATTTTACCTAAGATAAATCATGTAAAGTGTTTTCAAACTAGCTGTCAGTTTGCACTTAGTACTGTAGCACCCATGTCCTAAACAGGGCTGCTAGTAAATTTAGTGGTAACTAGCCTGGCTAATTTGTAGTCTTAGATCCACTGGTTTCTGTCCTAAGCTTGAGTTTAATTTGTAGTCTCTCTCTTCTGTCAACCGGTGGCACTGTTGCCTTTGGCATTAGGATGATGGATTACAGTGAATTCAGGTAATGAGTAAATATGTTGCCTTAGCCAATTAGCAGGAGTTTCCTTTGGCCGCTTTGCATGCTGGGATAAGTTATTTATTTAGAAGAAGTGAAGTGATCCTGGTTCTTTCCACCCCAGGCTGCGGTCTAGGGGGATGTGTGTGGAGAAGCAGCTGAGGGTTAGGCCTGAAGCCTGAGGCCTAGCCACATGTGTAGAGGCTCGGGAGCCTGATTGTTGCCATAGGTAAAGGAGAAGTAATTACCAAAGGGACGACAACTCCTGTTGCCAGAGGCAAGCCTAGAAGGGATGGAGTTCTGAAGGAGTACCAAAGCAGATGCTTCACCAGGCGGGGATGGTGAAGTAAGTGGGAAAGCTTCAGTAGAGACTCATCCAGGAATACAGCGAGTAGTTGTGAGTAAAGCTTGAAGGAGTACGGCGGGTAACTGCAAGTAGGGTTTGAAGATAAGTACAGCAGGTAGCTGTGAGTACAGCGGGCAGCTGTGAGTCAAGCCAGAGGGATCCAGTGGGTAGTGTAAGTGAAGCTTGAAGAATATAGCGGGTAGCTGTGAGAAGAGCTCGGGGGATCCAGCAGGTAGCTGGGAGTCCAAGAAGTCTAGTGAGAGACTGCGAGCTAAGCCTGAAGATTACAGCTGGTAGCTGTGAGTGAAGCTTGAGAAGTCCAGTAGGTATCTGGGAGCTAAGCTTGAAGATCTTTAGTTGGATACTGTGAGAGAAGTTATTGCTATAGGAGACAGCCATTGCTACAAAATACAGATCGCTGCATTCAGCTTAAAGGCCCTTTTTCTGTATTGCTGGCTGCCTAGTTCTATTTTTGTTTGCGGAGTCTGCCAATTTGCTATTGCATTTGCCCAAGGGTGTCCTGTGCCCTTACCCTCTCTCTCCTGTTCATGTTAAGAGAAATAAAACTCTCTTTGTTTATTTTTAAAAGTGACAGGCACCCATCATTTCATCTTGCACTACACCCACTATGCCTAGTAACCTGCACCCTGAGGAGGAATGTCAGCCCTCCCTGACTCTGGAGGTCACCATCAGGCCTCTGGAGGCCGGGGAGACCACTACAGTATTTTACCCCATGTACATTTTTATTGAATAAGCATTTTGCTTTAATGAACATGCTTCATTTCGGGTCCTAGGGTCAGCTAATCTATCAGGTTGAAACACAAGCAAACAGTCACTTTCAGCGCTAAGAGGTTCTCTATGGTTGTAAAATGAGCAACAGCAAAGCCAAACACTAGGCAGATGCAGCCCTCCTCAGATGGGGTGATCCAAAGCAGAGCTACAAAAACAAAATGTGAGAACATTTGTGATCTGTTTGGGGGGCACAACTCTGATGCAAGGGGGCACTGTGATTGGGCAACCTGATGTATGAGGACACTGTGATGGTGACTTCTAAAGTAAAGGGTAACTGATGGTGATGCCTGATGTAAGGGGACACTGTGATGGGTACACCTGGTGTATATGGGCACTGTGATGGGACACCTGATGTAAGGGAACAGGCGCTGTGATGGGGACACCTGATGCAGGCTGGTACAGTGCATTACTTTGCCCAGGGGCCATGATGCTATTAAGACGGCACTGATGTAGAATTCTTATATACAATTTAATTAATTCAGCTACAGCTAAATACACAGTGTTAAGCATGGACTGAAATTTACCCCTCCCTTGGTTCTTGGACAGCTGAGGTTAATGTCTACCCATAATGGTGGTTCAACTGTCACTACCAGTAAATGAGAGAGCTTATTGAGAATATCCCACCTTCTCCTTCCTTCTAGGGTGCTGCTCAGAAGCAGGTCCATGACAGGACAACTCAATGGATAAACTTACAAGCTTACACGCTAACAGTGAGAAGTGCAGTAAGCAATAAGAGGGTAATGCACTGCACTCTTAAAGGGATTGTAAAATCAGAAGGTCTTTTATCTTAATGCATTTGATGCATTAAGATAAAAAGTCTTCTGTGTGCAGCAGCTCCCCTCAGCCCCCCTAATACTTACCTGAGCCCCCTCTCTATTCAGCAATGTCCATGAATGCCTTACCCGTCCAGGACTCTCTCCTGAATGGCACAGCAGCAGTGCCATTGGCTGCCACTGCTGTCAATCAAACTCAGCCAATCAGGAGAGAGAAGGGGTGGGGCAGAACGTCAGCTTCAAGTCTGAATGAACACACCGAGCCTCCGCTTAGCTCGGGTGCCCCATAGCGAGCTGCTTGCTATGGGGGCACTCAACAGGAGGGTGGGGCTAGAAGCTCCAGCCAGGGACCCGAGAAGAGGAGGATTGGGCTGCCCTGTGCAAAAGCACTGCACAGAAGAGATATTTATTTTATCTATTTATTTTAATAGAAAAAAAACAAAAAACTTTACAATCACTTTAAGGCTACTCTCTTAAGCAGGTACTGTACTCCTTTTTCAATAACCCCATTCAAATCAAATTATCAATCTGTGTTTAGAAAATTAAACTCCAACCAAGGCTCTCTATTTAATTTTGAATAGAGTAAGAATGGGTGCTATCTGTGATCTGACTGGGGAGATTTAACCTCACTTCCTGTCTTCTTAACGTAGGGCTGAAGGCACTTTGTTTTTTAATCTTGGATACAGTAAGAGAGTTATAACTCCTGTTGTTATCTCAATCACAGAAAACTCATATGATGGGTTTATGCAAGTATGCTGCTATTCTTTATCATAATTAATTACATTATCTAAAGTGCATGCATGTGTATTTGCACACTTATGCGTTATCATCAATGAATCTGTATAGTACAGAACTATTGTTTCAGAAACATCAGTGTTGAAGGCAATTTTTAATGTTCAAATCTGTTTTGTACAATTGAAAATAACTGAAGCTGAAATAAGCTCACAAGATCACAGCAAAGCCCTGGCAACGCTCACAGCTTAGGCGAGCATTTCATTAAAATGTCCAAGTTTTTCATTAAGAAAGCATCTCCTCTCCCTCTGGAGTCCATGTAATGCGATTCTTGGAAAATAAACCAAATCTCAGCATAAGGTTCTTCATCCCATACATAAATTGTACACAAACTCCCAGCTTGAGAAAGAGATCCAAGATCTCCAGCACAATACACTGCTACAGTTCAGCTAAGGTCACCATTTAAAAAGAAGGCTTGCAATATCTTGATCTGAAGCTATGTGTTCGGCTTCAACACATACAACATACAGTATATAAATATTAATCACATATACACAGCTAGAAAGTATGTATCCATTCTTACATATAGTAATATGTGAAGTGTCAAAAAACTATTAGCATAGATCATATAAACACTTGAAAGGAGTGTGTGTTTAAGGATAGCTCCATACCTCAGGGGATTGAATATGCTGTATTTTCATGCCTCTCAGAAACTAATATGGCAACATTTTTCCCATTTGAATGGTATATATGTGATAGCGCTGCTTAAAATACACCTGATTCCGCTATTAATGTGAAATTAAATTAATACCACAAAACAAAACCATATAGTCATAATGTGTACATCATTATTACTTGAAAAGGCCATGGTGAATTGAAGTGAAATTAAATAAATGAATATATAAAAACAGTAAATGACAATCTTCTTATAAACGGTGATCATCAAACTTTGCTGTGGAAAACGTGCCTCAAAACTAATTCCAATCTGTGGCTAGTGCTCCCTTCACCAGGTGCAATTAATGCTCACCTCCTTTATAGACCTTAACACTTTTATGTCGTATAAGTTAGGGGACTCCATACCTCGATAGGAATTTGTGT
>BLSH010334195.1:1085898-1122350 GCA_018402905.1 Glandirana rugosa | reverse complement strand
ACTAGTTAATAGCCTGGCGAGGCGTTTAGCCAGGTATCTCCTTTAATAATGGTTTTGGATACTTCCGGTTCCGGCGCCGTATGGAGAGGAGCTAGGAGACAGCAGCTCCGCTCCCCTGCCAAAAATACAGCCTCTAAGTCAACGTTTTCCCAGTTGGGTCACCCCAGCAACACTCCCCTGCAGTCCCGGTGAACTGTATGGACCGATTTGCGGAGCGGTCCGATAATTGATCACCAGCAGCACAGCCGTTCTCAGGGGGAGAGAGGACACACGCTGCAGCCAATATGGCCGCCGCTACACAGCCACAGCTGCAGGTAATGTCTTATGCTGCTAAGCTGGCAGCACCCTCTCCTCATCAGCACACAGACATTCCAGCCACCTTGACACACCAGCAGCTGCCAGGACCCCCTGCTGTTGAGCCCTCTTCCCCAGCTGACATAGCACAGGCAGTTGTGGCCCTAATAAGAAACGATCATCACTGAGGCAGTAGATACTGCTGTGCAGAAGGGGATTGATCAATTACACAGAGAAATGCAAGTACGGGCCACCAGACTGGAGCAGACTGAAGACTGAAATCTAATTTTGAAGATGACACTACAGCATTAATTGCATCAGTCGCAAAACTAACCACATCGCAGAAAGAGCTCCAAGCCAAAGTCATTGATTTAGAAAATAGGGCCAGGAGGAACAACCTCCTTATCATAGGCCTTCCTGAGTCATACTCTCCTCACACCCTTCCTAAAATATGCGCAGTGGCCATACCTGATCTACTGGGACTCCGCACACCATGCACAGTGGAAAGAGCTCACAGAATAGGACAGCCTTCGGACACCCGATCCAAGCCCAGAGCAGTCATTGTAGGATACCTGAATTATATGGATAAACAAGCTATTTTACAAAGCTTTAGAAAATCTCGCTCCTTAACCTTTGAGGGCCATAAACTCCTGATTTTTTCTGACTATTCTATAGAAATCATGCATAAAAGAAAAGCATTCTCCCCAATCTGTTCCACTCTCCATGACCTCAACATCAGGTTTAGACTGGCCTACCCGGCCCTGCTATACTTTCAGTCGCCACAAGGAGAGAAACTTTCCTTCACATCTCTTCTGGAAGCCGAGAAGTACATAAACAGCTCGCTGCACCCAGACATGGATCAAACCCCACAATCACAGGCCACCACCCAAATCTCACCTAAGAAGTCTTCCATCCTGACCAACAAACCCGGAAGCCCAATGAAGCCCACCTACAAGAGAGTCCACTTCGGTCTTCCAGAACCTCCTCCGGCACAAGCCTGATTGTGATGAACTTAACCTTGCGACCCTGTTCCCATATCCGCACCCCTCCAATCTAACCGCCCTGCTTCCATCCTTTCGGTCATATCCCACTATCTCAACTCCATGGCCGACTGATCAACAAACTGTAAGTGTCTTATGCGGGTCACTCCCAAGTGGGGCCCCAGCCAAATAGACTTCCAGCTTATATGCAGTTTGTGTTATGCTATGAAGCTATGGTGATTTGTTTACTGTTTTCAATTGTATTTCTTTTCACCTGTATTGTTGTTCTGAATCGTGACCCACCCACAGGCTCATGTCCGGACGCTTGGACTCCACCCCCATGGCTTCAACATCCGAGGGTGGACTCCAATACGCTCGGCTAATACCTTCCCTAATTGCCTCGCTATGACTGACATCCAAATGGCTCCCCCTTCATCGCCTATGAGCTCCTTAGAGATTGTTCAGACTCTCCCTCTCTCCTGCTGCTTCACTACCTACCCCCCTTCTCTTCCTACCCTCCCCCCCTCCCCTTCCCACCTTCACCTCCCCCTTGCTCCCCCCTCCCTCCACCCTTCTCCCACCCCCCCTCACTCCCCCCTCCCTCCTCCCTTTCCCCCTTCCCTCCCATCCACCCCTCCCATTCTCCACACCATTCCTGTCCCTTGCCCTCCGGGTTTACTCTATACACCATGCACAGTTGGCAGGGGCGGACACTGAATTGTAGTTTTCGTCCCCCCTCATGCGGAAAAAAATGAGATCTTTGAGACCTATTTTCTATGGTACACTCTTCCGATGTTCTTGCTATTTTGTTAAGTCTTTCCTGTACTCCAAAAACCTATGTTTTGCTCTGTATACACTCCCCAGCTTCGGAGGATACTGCTTTTGGAATCCTCTGACTTGGCCTTCCCACTTTATTATTCTTCCTACTAACTCAGCTTGGATCCCCCTAGACTCGGGAGTACCCTAACAATAGTAACGTGGAATGTCAAGGGGCTAAGGTCCCCCCAAAAATGCATGCAAGTCCTCAGGCACCTGAAGAGACTCAAGGCTGATGTGGCCCTGCTCCAGGAGACCCACCTGGGGGCAGAGGACCTTCCAAGACTCCGCAAACTGTGGGTGGGCGAGGTGGTGGGCTCGTCTGCACTGGGGAGGAAGGCAGGAGTGGCCATCCTCCTTAGTAAGAAACTCCCTTTCTCTATTCGTAGCACGGTCGCTGACTCTGTTGGCCGCAGAGTTACCCTTAACTTAACCTTAGCTGGGAGGGAGCTTGCCATTTCCAATATCTATGCTGACAACTCTCTGTCGCACACATACTTTCAAAATTTGACTACCTGGGCTCTCCAAATTGCGGAGCCCCTACTACACCTTATGGGAGGGGACCTCAACTCAACCATGCATCCCGCTGACAACCGAACAACACCTCTGCCCTCACTCTCTCCCTCAACAGAGGCCCACCCATCCCCTTAACTAGCACCGTAGACTCTCTCCTTCTGACTGATGTCTGGCGAATGCTCCACCCTATCGATATACCTTCTACCCCCCCACAAAACATTCTCCCGACTGGACTATTTCTTTGCCTCCCCCGCCCTTCTCCCTATGATATCGTCTGCAGCAATTGAAGACATGGCAATTTCGGATCATGCCCCAGTAGTTGTCAAACTCTCCAACCTCACCCATCGGGTGCCAGGTGCACCGTGGAGATTCCCTTCCTACCTATCGCACAACGAAGAACTAAAAACCTCACTCCAACAAGCCTGGTCAGAATATCAGTCGAATAACAAAGACTATTTCCAGTCCCCCAACCTCTACTAGGAGGCAGGCAAAGCCTTCCTTAGATGACACATCATTTCCTTCGCAACTAAATTTAAGTAAAAAGCCCTCACCAGTATGCAGAGAGCCAGTAACACACTCAAAGAAGCCCACAGGCTGCTGAACAGGTCTCGCACTCCTGAAAACATCCGAGCCTGGCAACATGCCAAACAAACATTCGACCAATGGTCTGCCCAGCAGGAATCAACAAACCAGTTTCATACAAAGCTATTTTTCCATAAACACGGCAATAAAGCCAGAAAGCTTCTGGCTCAGATGGTCTCAGGCAAGTTCACACCAACACATATCTCCGCATTAAGGGATCCGAAGGGCAACATAGTTTCAGAACCATCTCAAATAGAAAACATCCTGACCAACTATTGCAAAGCCCTATACACAGAAGACCAAATCGACACAAACAAAGCGGCGGTTATATTATCATCCTCCAACCTCCCCAAGATCACCACAGTGCAACTTGAGACCCTAAACGAACCCATTACTCTCCCAGAAATCCAGAACACTATCAAGTCAATGGCCAGTAGTAAAGCCCCGGACCCAGATGGAGTGTCTTCTGACTTCTACAAATTGACAGCAGACTTTACCCCAGAAACATTACTACACGTCTACTCTTCCATTTGAAATGGGGGGCCTTACCTACCAACGGGGCATTCAGCATATATAAAACTCCTGCCAAAAAATAATAAAGACCCTCTATCCCCCGGTTCGTACAGATCAATCTCACTTATAAACGTAGACGCTAAAATCCTTTCAAAGATTATCGCCTCACGCCTGGCCAACATACTCCCCTCTATCATTCATCCCGCACAATCAGGCTTCATCCAGGGAAGATCCACTGCCCTGAATATCAGGAAAGTTCTCCTGATCCTAGAACAGGTCAAACGGTACCCCGACAACGATTTTGCCATAATGGCACTAGACGCCGAAAAAGCTTTCGACAACATCAGCTTCAATTGGCTCTCTAGAGTTCTGGCCTCATTCGGCTTCACAGGCCCCTTTACCAAATTCATACATGAAATGTACGCTAAACCGACTGCCCGACTGGTTACCCCTAGTTTCACATCCCCGGAATTCCCGTTAGCTAAAGGGACTCGCCAGGGCTGCCCACTCTCTCCGCTCCTCTTCAATTTAGCCATAGAGCCTCTTTCGCGCTTACTCAATTCTCCCCAAGAGATCAGCGGAATCACTATAGGAGACAGGGTATGCCGCTCGGCCCTCTTTTCCGACAACATAGTCCTGTTCTCCTCCGACCCACCCAAAGACTTTCACTTTCTGAAGCATACCCTCCATATGTTCCTGGAATGTACAGGTATGAAAATAAACTTCGATAAAAGCGAAGTGTTACCCCTTAATCCACGCAAAGCGGAGTTTTGGAGGTCCTCTTCCCCCTTCCTGGTTGCACGAGGGCAGATTAAATATTTGGGCATCCTCATAGGCAAGGATCCCTCCTCTCTCTATTCCTTAAACTATCCACAGCTCATAACAAAAATTACAAAGGACTTGCATGCCTGGCAGTCCCTCCCCCTCTCGCTCTTCGGGAGATGTCATCTAATTAAAATGATCCCATTTGGTAGATTAATGTACCCCCTCCAAACACTGCCTCTCCTACTCAAGCACATAGATGTGCAAAAACTTCACTCAGCATTTTCCTCGTTCATATGGAGGGGTAAGAGACCTAGGATTGCCCTACAAAAACTCTGCCTCACGAAGGGAGAGGAAGGGTGGGCCTGCTCAATCTGAGATTCTACAATACAGCTTGCCTACTGAGGAATGGCCTTGACTGGATCGCATGCAAATCTACCTACTTAAATCTCAACCTGGAAAAAGAAGCTCCTTCTCCCTACAATCTGTCTGCCATTCTACATGCGAAGGTACCTTCTCTCCCATCACACATAAGACAAAACCTAGTTCTCATGGACACTATTCTGGCATGGAGGGAAACGAGGAAGTTGCTACATCTCCCCTCCTCGATTTCACCCTTCCTCCCCATCCAAGGGAACCCCATGTTCCCTCCTTCTCGGGATACACAAGCCTTTAATACTTGGGCAGTAAAGGGTCTGACACAGGTTTGCCAATTGTTCAACCCGGGCCACAGATCGCTTAAACCATTTCAGAACCTCAAAGAGGAATTTTCCCTACCGCCATCACAGGGCTTCCATTACCTGCAAGTTAAATCCTACATTCAATCCTGCCTCGGCAACCACCAAAATCTATGTGATTCCTCCTTCATAGACGCTTTACTCTCAAGTGGCACCTACTCCATCTCCCAAATATATGGCCACCTGATCCAACACCAGTCCTCCAAATATTCTATAAACCAATTCCGCCCCTGGAGTTTGGTACTGGACAATCCCCAAGCGCCAGAACAAGTTCTTCTTGGATACAAAAAAATATGCTCCTTAGTGTTGGCAGAAACTTGGAGGGAAACACAATTCAAGTTGGCACATAGAGCATACCTTCCTATGGTCTTCCCTACTGGTTCGCCACAACAGGATACCTGCCCATGGTGCCACTCCCACAGACAATCTTTGTATCACAGACTTTGGCTATGCCCTTCCATTTCTCATTTTTGGGACAAGATCCTAACATTTTATGGTGAAGTCAGCGGCAATACTGTTCCAAAAGACCCCATCCTTTGTCTCTTCAGCGGGAACCCATTGACCTCTCAAACACAACATCCTACTCACACCTACTCAAACTGGGTCCACCTATGCCTCCTGGCGGCAAGACGATCCATCATGCAATCATGGATTCAGCAATCACCACCTGGATTAAGTCAAGTCAAACATGCACTCCTCTCATTACTTTTCTTAGAAAAGCAGGACACCATTAACATGAAATTCCTCCAAGTAAAAAAGTTCTTTGTGAGGTGGAGGAAATTTATAGAACACTCCTTCAACCCATCAGAGATAAATGACTTCACAACCCCGTTCAAGCTCTCGGAGTGGTATCTCAAAGCGGATTTATCCAACTCCTTGGGCAAACTTAAAGTCCGAGACCAACACCCCTAACAAAAGCTCACTCTTTCACACTCCCCCCTTGACATTAACCATTAGCCCCATATAATACCCTCCATTATTAAAACCAAGGCCATGATATTCTAAGCCTCTTTCTGTTACACCTTCCCCTCTATAACATTTTTGGACACGGTAAGCAAAACATGATATTGTTGAGTTGCCACACTCATGTTTAACAAATGCTATACTTGTATTTGGTCATCGGTTGTGCCTGTTATCTCACTATAATAACATTCTCTCTTTTGTACAATGTTTAATACAATCAGATGTAACTCTCCCATGACTTGATCCCTACGAAGATATTCTGTATATTTTAAAAACTTCAATAAAATATATTTAAAAAAAAAATAATGGTTTTGTGTCAGCAGTTCCTAAGCGACATACAAAGACAAAAGTGCTTCCAATAGTGCAGTACCTGGGTGTTAAGCTGAATAGACCTCACCACCCCAGCTTCATATAATGAACTCACATTTATTTAGGTAAAATACAGCATATAAACACAAATCCAGCAGGATTCACGTGTGGTATGTGCAAGTCACAGCCAGACTCTACCTCTACGCGTTACGCCACCCTCCTCATGGCTTTGTCTGGAGGGCAACATTTTTCCCATTTGATTTTTGTATATGCCTACCGTTATAAGGCGATGATAAAGATGTCACAGCTTTAAGGATATCTAAACCCAAAACAAATATGCAATATGTTACAGCTTACAGTCCTTGGATATGCTGAATGCTTTTATTTTCAGCAAATACAGAAAATAAATACTTGTTGATCTTGCCATAAATGCAGTATCTTTTTCACCTGTAATTTGCCCCGAAGAATATCTACCTCTATATACAGTAGGCATAGGTCAGGGTAGCCTGCAATGACTCAACATGTTTCACGAAGATTAGTTTCCTCAGGAGCTTGGGAAAGTATTATAAGATCTATAGTAGTATACAGTACATTGGGTTTAGGAGGATCACTCAGGGGGATCACTCAATAAAATTGGTTATTTTGCAGGTTCTAACAGTACATCACCCAAGTAGCCAAATCTGTACAACAATTAAGAAATAACAATTAACCCCCCCATGTAAAGTAGATTACAGATACAGACATATTTGTTGTCCATATCGGGAGACGGGAGAGTAGGCTAGGATGACAACCATGGCATCCCCCCCATAGATACAGTGGAGGAGTAGGATTTAGCCACCCGTGAATAGGAAATCTGTGTTTTACAGGATTACAAGTTGACAATAAAGCAAAAAAAACCTTAGTTAGACGTACTGGACAGGATTCTTTCAGGACAGCACCCGGAGAGAGCACAGCTCCATCCACTTTCCCAGGAAACACAGCAGTCCCAACCTTTAAAGACAGGATACTTTCACCATGGCCTCAGTTGTAATCGAGTACCTCCAGCCATGCTGAAAGATATAAACAAAATAGCAACACCACAGTAAACAAACACAATCAAGGGAGGGTCATAGGTGCTGTCCTGAAAGACTCCTAAAAATACTGTTACCTGTAAGTCTAACTAAGGTTTTCCCAAATTGTCTTTCAGGACAGCACCTGGAGATGATAAGTGAGTATTTACTCTAGGGTGGGACCACCGCTTGCAGGACTTTCCTGCTGAATGATTATTCGGTGGCTGAAAGCAAATCCATCCTGTAATGGCGGGTGAAAAAAGAAAAACCCGTCCAAGTGGCAGCTTTGCAGATTTGTTCTGGCAAAGCACCAGCTCGTTCCACCAAGGATGTTGCCACAGCTCGGGTTGAATGGGCCACAACACCCACGAGAGGCTCCACTCCCAAGGCCATATAAGACTCTTTGAAGCCATCCAAAGCCATCATTTTATTGTATTTTTGGAAGCTCCGAAAACTTTACACGACCCTGAAAACAGTATGAATAGAGGGTTCCATTTTCTCAACTCCCTCGTGATCTGAAGATATTGCAACAAACATCTTTTCATGTCCAAACTGTGAAAAACCTCTTCCTTAGGACAAGATGAAGATGTTCAGAAAGTTGGCAGAATTATTTCCTGAGATCGATAAAAAACAGAAGAGACCTTCGGCAGGAATCCAGGGTCTGTCCTCAGAATTACCCGGCCCAGAATTTTTTTTAAAAAAGGCTCACTAATAAAAAAGCCTGCAGCTCGCTGACCCTTCTAGCCAAAGTAACTGCTACAAAAGACAAATTTTTAATTGTAGCGTCTTCTGGTGGTTCAAAAGGACTTTTAGTCAGACCCTATAAAACCACTGACAAATCCCATTTGGTAAAAGAACTTAAAATGCACTGGTCTGGCTCTGACCAGAGCCTTAAAGGACCTAATGACCAAAGGGTCCTGAGATAACTGTTTCTTTAAAAAACTGACAAAGCGGCTACCTGAGTCTTTAAGGTACTGGCCGCCAAACCTATCTCCATTCTGTCATGGAGAAATTCAAGGATGGAAATGCCTTCCTGTGGAAAAAATGTATTTTAGGTGCACCAGGAGTGCACCAGTAGCATTTCCATGTCTTGGAATAAATAGCCATTGTAACCTTTTTCCTGCTATCTAGCATTGTAGAAATTAACTTGTCAGACAAGCCCTTTCTCTTCAGGATTTGGTCTTCAGTAGCCAGGCTGCTGGCCTGAGATGGCCTACATTTGGATGTAGAAGGGATCCCTGACTTGGCAGATCTTTTCACAGAGGCAGTAACCAATGGGGTTCTGCTGCTATGTTCAGTAGTGTCGAGGACCATGCTCTCTTGGGCCAATAGGAAGCCACTAGAATTAAACTTGTGGCTTCTTCCTGCAATTGTTTGAGTACCAATGGAATCATCTGAAAAGAGGGAAAAGCGTAACACAAGCATAAGATCCAAGGCTGGGATAGTGCGTCCAGAAACTCCGCTTGGTCCTGCCTGTTTAGAGAAAAGTAAACCGGTACTTTTGCATTTGGTTGGGATACAAACAGATTGACTTGGGGAACTTCCCATCTGTACACCATCATCTAGAAGACTTCTGAATTCAGGCCATACTCTGATTCTAGGACACGCTTCCTGCTTAAGAAGTTTGCTACTTGATTCAGGCTGTCCTTTAGATCCACCACTGTCAAAGAAGCCAGATAGTCTTCTGCCCATGATAGGTCCTGGAGAACTGAGGCCAAGAGAACTCTTCTTCTTGTGCCTCCCTGCTTTGTGACATAGGCAACTGCCGTAGAAGTGTCGGATAGAACCTGAATGTGATGGCCCTTGACCATCTCCTTGAATGACCAAAGCCCTAGGAGCTCTCTCCAATTGGAGGATATCTTGGTTTCTGTGTTCGTTCAGGACCCTTGGCAATCTGGTCATTGACATGCCTGCCCCAACCCCAGGAGCTTGCATCCATTCTTAGCCTCTTTGCTGCTGGAAATGTCCAGAACAAACCCGACTTAAATTTGTTTGATTCCTCCACCACCATAATTTCCTCCTGACTCAAGAGGAAATTTTGATTTGCATTTCTAATGATTCCCCGTGAAACCAGTTCTGCAGAGTTGTTTGCTGGAGATCCTTCAAATGGTGGCGGACCCACTGAACCTCTGAGATTGAGGCTGTAAGGAGGCCTAGTGTTGACATGGCTGCCCGAATCTTAACTGGTAAGCTTGTCTGGACCTGCTTCACCGTGTTCTGAACCTTGATTAGTTTCTTTTCCTGAATTGAATCAATGGTATAGCTAAACAATCTTATGATTTAGGAAGGGACCAGGCTCAACTTCTCTCTGTTCAGAAGCCAGCCCAAACTCTTTAAGTGACACTCCATCCTTTTCAAATTTCTCAACAAAAGGTCTTTCAAATTGGCAAACAGGAGGAGATCGTCCAGATAAGGCACAATAGAAATTCCCCCCATCCTGAGCGGTGCCAAAGCTTCTGCCATAATCTTTGTAAAGATCCTCAGAGAGGAGGACAGTCCGAAAGGGAGGGCTCTGAACTCAAGGTGTAAAATTACGTCCCCCCGTCTTGACTGATAATCACAAATACTTTTGGCATGCTAGTGATATACTTTTGGCATGATAGTGATATGGGGATGTGTAGGTAAGCATCTCTGAGATCTATGGATGCTAGGAAGCACCCTGCAGTAAGATGCTTCCTCACCATAAAAATCGTATCCAATCGGAATGTTTTGTACCGAACGGGTTTCTTCAATACTTTAGATTTAGGATCACCCGAAATCTTCCTGATGGTTTTTTGACTAGGAACACGGGTGAATAGAACCTTAGTCCTTCCTCTTCCGGGGGAACTGTGAAGAGCACTCCCTGCTGTAAAAGTTCCTGAAAAAGAGACGTCATTGCCAATGATTTCTCCTGATCCCTGGGAACTTGAGCTACATAAAAGGGGGTTTCTAAGAACTCCAGCCTGTATCCCTGAGATATTACCCTGAGGACAAACAGACTGGTCGTCACAGTCTTCTACTGCGGGAAAAAGGATTGTAGTCTTCTTTCCACAGTTGGAAAACCGTTGCTGGTTTTTGGATGGCTGGCTGGCTGGCTGGCTGGCTAGGAGGTTGGAACAAAATAACTGCTCTGCATCGACCTCTTTGCGAATTCGATGGTCTCTTGTGATCTGATTCCTTAGAATTCTGGGCTTGCTGAAAAGGATAAAAAGTCTTCATAACTAGTGGGGTTATCTTCTTTTTAACTGGAAAAGCCTTCTTTTTGTCAGCTTTTCTGTCCAAAATGGTGTGAAGGTCAGGGCCAAACAAAACATTCCCATCAAACGGAAGAACGCACAGCTTGACTTTTGACGCTGCATCTCTGGACCACGTTTCTACCCACAACACCCTTCATGCTGAGTTTACTAAGGCAGAAGATCTCGCGGACATTCTTACAGATTCCTCACAGGCATCTGCCATGTACCCAACCGCCTTTTGTAAAACTGGCAAGGTGTTTTTACCTCAATATGCTCTTTCAACTGTGCCAGCCAGTGGTCCAGTTCCTGGCTAACACAGTTGCAGCCATCACCGGTTTGAGATTAGCTAATGTTGAGTCCCAAACCTTTTTTAACAGGGCATCCATACTCTTATCCATAGTATCTTTCAGGATGCCCATATCCTCAAAAGTTAGATCGTATCCCATGAGACCTGGGAAAAAGCTGCATCGAATTTGGGTCTTTTGTACCAAACATGAGAATTATCCTCATCAAAAGGAAATCTCCTTTTTTGGTGCTCTTGATAAAAAATGGAGCCCTCTCTGGGTCTTTCCATTCCCTTTTTACAGCCTCTGACAGGACCTTGTGTACTGGAAACACCCTGTGTTTGGCCTCACCTATACCCTGATACATTTAGTCATGCAGAGATAATTGGGCTTTATCTTCTTGGATGTTCAAGGTAGTGTGGATGGTTTTCAACAGGTCTTCCACCTCGTCCAAGGACAGCCTTTATTGGGAGGTAGTTTTATCCTTCTCTTCTCCCTCCTCCCCATCTGATCCTGGGGAGTCACTTCCCTCTTCCTCTGAATCGCTAACATGTCTAGGAGCCAAAGCGAACAGGAGAGGGCTGGAAAATAGATTACTCTTACTGCTAGGCTGTGCCACCGGACACTTATCTAGATGACATCGAAAAGACTGAAAAGTATTTGCCAGTTCTTTCTGAAAAGAATGAGAAGCTTACTGAACTAAGCAGAGGAAATAGTCGATGATGCAGTTTCCTGCTTGACTAAATCTGCTATACAGGCCTTCCATAAAGGCTTGGTCCAAGAGGCCCTTAGGGTGGCTTTACAGGAGGGCAACTCTTTTTTGGAGGGGGAGAAGAGAGCTTGGACTTTACTGTGGCTTTCACCTGAAAGAAACCAAGCAAATAAACAAAAGCATAAGCTAAATATAAAAGACAGGCCCCCTCCTCTAGCAGACTCCTATGCAGAAGCCTAACAAAACACCAAACAATAATACCATCCCTATCACACTCCCTAGTGCAGTAACCTCAGGAGTGTGATGCAGGCTCTCTTCCCCCTCTATTCTAGGAAGGAAGGAGAGGGAACAAAATACAGCTCACAGGAAAAAGCTAGGAGCCTCTGCCCCTGCTTACCTGGGTCTGGCTGGTGCTCATGGCTCCTGCTTCTGCCACCGCCGCCGGTTCCTCTGGATCCATCACTGCAGAGTGCACAGCGGGCATTTGGCTGCTTTTCAAAATTCCCCGTCCTTTCACCACTGCAAGGAGCAGAAATGCGCCAGCAGGAAGGCCTGTCCCTTCACCCTGCATTCCAGCGGCTGGAACCGATGTGTACCACCGGAAATCCTGCCTTAGCCAGAAGTCATGTCCCCCCGCCACCCAGAGTGGGGCCTTGGAGACATGAGACCCTGCAGCCTCTCAAACCAATGATCCGGCGCTTGCAGTCCCAGCTCCCTGCCAACACCATCCAGACCATCAGAACTGGCCCCTCCGCCGGCCTCTACCCTCCTCGGGCTGTAGGATGAAGAGACTCCGGAACACTCCCTTCCTGTCATGGGGGGTGTTGGGATGGCCCAAATGAAAAAACTAGCCACCAAACAGGTATGCACCTCACATTTCCCCACCTGGAGAATGCATAGCATCCCTGGTTCTTGCAGTGCTTCCACCATGGCAAAGGAAACACTACAACTGAGGTTATGGTGGAAGTATCCTGTCTTTAAATGACTGCAGTGTTTCCTGGGAAAGTGGGTGGAGCTGTGCTCTCTCCAGCTGCTGTCCTAAAAGACGATTTGGGAAAAAATGCATCCACCACACCAAGGACTAGTAAGCTGCAATATATTACATTCTTGGTTCTGGGTTTAAATATGCTTTAAATCCCCAATTACTATATTTGTTTTTCTGATATTATAAAAAGGCAATGAGAGGAGCAAGAAGCTACCTTTTGATGTTCTGAAATAAAATTTGCAGTGCCGCTCTAAGCAAAAGATAGATTTCAATCCCCCTGGTTCTCAGGAATAGGAGTGCTGGCATGCAGGTTCTCTGATCCAGCAGTGATGGAATCTGTAAACATAGAGAACACCGCACAGCCAACCAGACCGGAATGAAAGTGTGATGCATCAGGGAGCATGGTTTGTGGATTGGCACTTCCTGAGGCCATCTAGAATCTACATTTATATTCTAGTCTGCTTGATAGTGCGGCATTGTGAATGTTTATACCATTTGGCGTTGTAATGGCTGTAACAGATAGAATGAAGTGAGCATCATAGAGATGATTAAGTTCATATGGTGAAGTGAAACGCATTAGAAAGGTATGAATTAGAACGGTTAGGCTCCATTTACATGGGACGCTGTTTCAACCTCCCCTGAACGTTTTATCTTGACAGCTAGAAACCAGCGTCTAAAACATCAGCTTTGCCACGTTTTGCATGCCGCGTTTAGTGACGTTTTGCCACGTTCGCATCTAGGAGCGTTTTTGAAAATGTTTTATTTATTTAAATGGAAACGCCTGTAAACGAAATGCTCCTAGAGGAGAGTTACCGCGCTTAAGAGTGTTTACAAGCTGTTTGGCATTTCAAATGCCTCTGAACTGGTGTCTGAACCCATTTTTCTTCGTTCTAAAAAAACTCATTCCAAAACTCAACTGCCTGGAAACGACCTTAAACGACCCTGTGTAAATGTACTGATAAGATAACATAGAGGAGAGTTCAGGGGCAGCTGGAAAAAACACCCAAATGCCTCTAAACATCCGTTTACCAGCAGCAGCGTAAACAAGGCCTTAGAATTGCATCCTTTTGGTTATGATATATTCAGTGATTTTTATGGTGAGCGATCCTCTTTCTCTTTTTTGGAGGACTAATATGATGGATCTTCTGCAAGCACACAGCACTTAAATGTCAGTAAGGAAGGTCTTTATTCATAAAGTTTGGCTACCTGTGGTCACATGACCAAGATATTTTTCAAGCGGTGTATGCAACAAAGCAGGAACAATGTGAAGCAGTAAACCTCTTCAGGAATAGTACAATCCAGCTTTAATCCCACACCATTATTATAAAGCACTCATTAAAAAATTATAAATAAATTCTGATGTATGTGAAAAACGTCAAAATTGCCACAGACAGCAAGTGGTTAATACTTTATTTTAGATCCAGTGATATAACTGGATTTATTTGCTTCTCTATGCAATGCAGGAAGAACATGCCTGGTGGATGGGGCTGCCAGGGTGCTGTATATACTGAATTTTCCTGATAACATCCCAACACCCTACCTCAGTACTCCTCTCAAGAGCCTGTAATGCAAGCAGTGGGCTGGCTCTTGGAAGGAGTTACACAAATATCAACATGCCTTGTTTGGTAGGCATCAGGAGTGGGCATCCATAGGCAAAAGAAAAAAGAAACAAAACCACGCTCACCACCAAAAAACAACTAAAAATTAGGAAAGAATGAGCAGCTGTCCTAATGTCCAGGTATAACAGATACCATAAGTGAATGAATATAAGTATCTAGGCAGCACTACATTCATAAAAATTGTGCAAACAAGCAAACTGGTGTAATGTTCATAGTTTGCAAATAATATGCAAAATGTGAGACAAAAAAATACAATTCCTTCAAATGATGTGGGCACAGACCACGCTATGTCAGCAATACTAGCGTAATCCTATGTTATTATAAAACTCATAAGGTGATAAAAAGTCATTAAATCAACTACTGTGCTCACATAAGTCCATTTGTTATACAAAAATAATATTGAATCTTTCAAACTGTAAACCATGCACCAAATAGCATGGTGAAAATGTCAATATAGTAAAAAGAAAACAAAACGTGTCTCCCAAGATGAACAGGAACGCTGTATATATCTATCATGTGTACAAAATAGAGCTCCAAAAGCCTCTTACCAGAACACCATGATCCTTTGATTAAGAGCAGTCAATATGAGCATGGGATTGATCATAGGGCTCCTTCAGGCAGCTGTCAGATTCTCACTAACACAGACTCCAAGTTTAACACTGGATCTCTCTTCCCAAAAATGGTGACATGTACTGCATATGAAAAAGGTCCCTTGATAACGTCAGTGTATGATGAAATGCGTAGGAGCATGCCCTACTGAAGGACATCAGCACATACGACTTATCTTGTTCTGATGTTGGCCCATTTCTGTTATTACATGCTTTTAAGTAATGTTCTATCTAACTAAATAACAGAATACATGTTGATCTAAATTTATGAAGAAATTAGATTTTTTTTTAAAAATGTATGGGATATTTTTTATAGCAGAAAGTAAAAAAAATATTAAAGTGTAAAGGTAATGGTGCTTCACCAAAAAAAAATGTGATAAATACCTGTGTCTCTATAGCATGTGCAACAAAATATATGCAATACACTTATGAAAAAATTCAATCATATACATAAATTAAAGTGGTTGTCAACTCGTGACAACCACTTTCACCTACAGGTAAGCCTATAATAAGGCTTACCTGTAGGTACCCTGCATATCTCCCAAACCTGCACGGTTCAGGACATATGCAGTGTACTAGCTGTGCCGACATCATTTCGACACATGCACAGTGAAGAAAAGGCCTCTGTGCCTTTTCTTCACTGTGATCGTGCCGTGACTGGCGGCTCCCACGCGCATGCACGGGAGTGACGTCACGCAACTCCGGCCAGTCACAGAGCCGGAGTCGCAGCCCCGGAGGGTAGCCCATTATGCATCTAGTTTGCAGGGGAATGTAGAGGAAGTAAACCCAATCTGGGTTTACATCCTCTTTAACCATTTGCCGACCGCCCGCCGCAGCGTGACGGCGACAAGGTGGCTCGTTATCGCGAACCGCCGTCACAGGACGGCGGCCGCGATAACTAGCATTGTGAGCGCGCGCGCGCCGCCGAAGGCACGCTCGCGTGCTCATTGTGTTCAGGGGAGCCAGGGAGCAGGTAGGGCAGACTCGATCGCTGCCGGCTACCCCCGATGGCTCCCCCGCACTGAAAGAACGGAGGTCCGTGTATGTAAACACGGACCTCCGTTCTGTTGAAGGGGGAAGGGCGATGATCACAGCCTTCCTGTATATGGAAGCTGTGATCATCCCCTTTCCCCAGCCAGGGCAGTCCCCCCACAGTTAGAACACGCCCAGGGAACACATTTAACCCTTAGAGCGCCCCCTGCAGGTTAACCCCTTCACTGCCAATGGCATTTACACAGTAATCAGTGCATTTTTATAGCACTGATCGCTGTATAAATGTCAATGATCCCAAAAAAGTGTCAAAATGGTCCGACATGTCCGCCCCAATATAGCAGTACCGCTAAAAATCGCAGATCGACGCCATTACTAGTAAAAATTAAAAAAAAAAATAAAAACCCCAGAAATTAATTCTCATCATCAAACGCGGCAACTTTTGCGCAAACCAATCAATAAACGCCGATTGCGATTTTTTTTACCAAAAATATGAGGAAGAATATAAATCGAACAAAACCGATAGAAAAAAATGTTTTTTTATATTTTTTTTTGGATTTGAATTTTAGCAAGAAGTAAGAAATTTGGGTTTTTTTGCAAAATTGTCACTCTTCTTTTGTTTATAGCGGCGATCAGAAATGACCCAGAGGGGATCAAATACCACCAAAATAAAGCTCTATTTGTGGGAAAAAAAGGACACAAATTTCGTTTGGGTACAACGTTGCACGACCGCGCAATTGTCAGTTAAAGCGACGCAGCGCCGAATCGCAAAAAGTGCTCTGGTCCTAAAGTGTGAAATCCTTCCGGGGCTGAAGTGGTTAATGAATAAATGCAAGTAAATAGTCCAATGGGACTGTGCCCAACACCAATATTCAAAGGCTTTTGCCGCATATGTGTGCCTTCAATTGCTTCCCCACAAGTGCTCTAAGGATGGATGGCCACTGACCAGAGGTGTTTGACTCCTGAAGACGCTAAGTATGGTGAAACGTACGTCAGAGCGGGCACTCGTCACGTCCGGGTCCCATGTGGGGTTTACGCAGGCCCAGCGCTAAGAACAAGGTGTGGAGAGCACGCCAGCGCCACACCATCAAACCTATTTGCACATGCTATACCCAGGTGCCAGGTCGGGAACTGCTATATTTGAGTGCAATACCATTGTTTTAATTTGTTTCCAAGTTTTAAATAAATATACTACACTATAAGCCCCTGTCTGTGTCCCTGGTGGAGTGATTATCTCCATGGCATAGCCAGAGAGACCGCTGGAGGAATTTGATGGAAGTACAAGTATCCATGTGGTTTTCAAAAAGCACTTTTTGACCCCCTGTAATAAGGGGTCAAACACCTCTGGTGAGTGGCCATTCATCCTTAGAGCACTTTTGGTAAAGCAATTGAAGACACACATATGCGGCAAAAGCCCTTGAATATTGTTGTTGGGCACAGTCACATTGGACTATTTACTTGCACCCATCCATTAATTTATCTATATGACTGAACTTTTTCACAAGTTTATTGCATATATTTTGTTGCATATGCTGTAGAGACACAGGTATTTATACATTTTTTTTTGGTGAAGCGTTTGTTTCTTACAATACTTTAGAAGTGTTACCCATTACACTTCCTTAAAGGGTCAGCTATCTCATCTTATGTTATGTTTATAGGGCGCCTTGACTCACTTGTATATTTCATTTAAAAAAATATTGTTTTTTTTTTTTTTAAATTGTCGGCCATTTTTTGTTTATTGTGTAAAAAATAAAAAACCCAGCGGTGATCAAATAACCAAAAGGAAAGCTCTATATGTGAAAAAATGGCAATTTATTTGGGTACAGCTTTGCATGACCGCGCAATAGTCAGTTAGAGTAACGCAGTGCCGTATCACAAACAAATGTGCTGGTCATGAAGGGGGGTAAATCTTCGGGAGTACTTTAATCAGTTCTACAGTCATAAGGGGTTGTACCTTAATGCATTCTATGCATTAAGGTAAAAAAAAAAACTTTCAGTAGTTGATTTTTTTCCCTTCCCCTTAAATACTTACTTGAGTCCTGTATTGATCAAGCACTGTGCTCTCCTGCAGGTCTTCTCTTTCCTCTCTCACAGGCTTGGCTGAGAGCAGCAGGAGCTGTCAGTCAAGTCCTATGAGAAGGAAGTGGTGGGAGGGGCAGAGTCATGCTGTGTGTGTCTATAGATGCACACAGCCTGGATCAACAGCATTCCTGCACGTGTGCCACCATAGAAAGCAGCTTCATATGCTGGCACGCGGAGAAGAGGAGCAGCAGAGAGCACCAGCAGGGGACCCAAAAAGAGGAGGTTTTGGGCATCTAAGTATAACATGTTTTTTATTTTATTAAAAAGAAAATTAACTTATGTGATAAATATATATATTTCTCATATATTTCTCACTAATAGCACTGTGTGGGGTGGGGAAGTGAACTGGAACATAGGGTGTGAATTTATGAGATATCGCTTTAAAAAGTTTTTTTTTTTTTTCCCCTTACACTTTGACATAATTTTCACACATTTTCACTACACATATCCCCAGGTGAGGATGGGAGATGAGAGCAGCTTCATGGGTGCCCTGTGGCATTATAGGGACCTGTCACTTCCTGACGAGTTTTCATTTACACATTCTATTTCTTTAATATCTTTCGTACAGTTTCACTATACACACTGCCATTATATGGACTTGACACATTTGATGGGTTTTCTCCTCTTTTTTTTCTTTCTTTTTACCTTTTTATACATTTTACACTTCGACCTATCTTTTACATATTTTCACTACACACACTCCTGGATGAGGATAGGAGATAAGGGTAATCACATGGGTACTTCATACCACTATATGGATCTAACACCGTCTTAGGGTTTTTTGGGGGTTTTTTTTGTTTTTTTCCCCTCTCTTTCTCTCCATTTTCCTTCCCCCTCATTGATTGAATGGGTCGGAAAATAGAGAATGTCAATCTCAAGTGAGAGTCCGGGAATATTATTTCGGTATTAGTTATGGGTTAAAAATGCTATTATAAATTGAAATAAATGTTTATGTATTAACAAATGGTATTAATAAAATTTTAGCCCAGGCGGGAGGAACAGGGAGAGGATATTAAATGAAAACCTAACGGACCTGGACTCGTTCCAAAGCAGGTGGGACAGCCCCGGACGTTTATTGGGAGGTGCTCTGCAGCCCCGTTGTCTCCCATGGAGAAAACAAATAATAATACTAGATAAGGATCCTAGTTTTAGGATTAGACAGAAGGTAATTTAGTACGATAACAACAAAGATTGTTTAAGTGTGATTGTAAAAGTTTTCTTTTTTTTTTTTATTTCCTATGGGCCCGGTGAAGTTCTGTTCATTTAATGTAAGAGGTCTTAATTCTCCATCCAAGAGAACACAAATTTTATACTCACTTCATAAACAAAAGACAGGGGTAATATTTTTTCATGAGACGCACTACCGCTCAAACCACATTCCAAATATTCATAATAAGTATTATCCAGCATGGTATCACGACACTTTCCCCTATTCTAAATCGAGAGCTGTTTCCATTGCCATAAACAAATCTCTTCCTCATCAGGTTTTGGATTCTTGGGGTAGCAAGGATGGCAGAGCCCTGCTCCTAAAGGTATCCATGTATGGAGAATAATATAAGTTAATTAATTTATATCTTCCAAACCAGGAGCAAATTAAAATAGGGACACAAATGATGATAGATTTAATGGAAAAAGGAGAAGATATTGTGCTTATCGGTGGGGACTTTGCCCTGGACCTTAGTTTGGATACTACCGCAACCCGCCCATTCCAGAATGGTAAACAGACAAACAAATTTAAAGAACTTATAAGAAAATTAAAATTGATTGATATCTGGCGAGTCAGTCATCCCGGGGATAGAGACTACACATTTTATTCTAGGGCCCATAACACATATCATAGAATAGATCTCTTTCTTGTAAATCAATTTGGACTTCCTATTGTCTCTTCATCAGAAATAGGCAGCTTTGTCTGGTCTGATCGCACCCCAATTTTCGTGGAATTCGAGCTTTTGGGCTATAAAAGACCATGTGGTCAATGGAAGTTAAATGAAAATCTGTTAAACGACGAAACATGTATTTCAGAAATCCGCCAGACGATAAAAAATTTCCAAATAGATCATGAGAAAGATGAAACTTCTCTCCCTATACAATGGGAAACATTAAAATGTGTGATAAGGGGTATTTTCATAAAACATGGGGCTAGACTGAAGGCAAGCAAGACAAATAAAATGTCAAGCTTGTTAAAAGATATTGCAAATTATGAGCAAATTCATAAACAGAACCCTACTCCGATAAATCTGTTAAAACGTATGGATAAACAAAATGAATTGTAGACTATATTGAATGAACAAACATTGAGACTAAGGGATAAGAATCATGCCCTATATTACCTAAAGGGGAATAAACCAGGAAGGCTTCTAGCTAGAGCATTACAACAAAGGACAATCACTACCTCCATAATAAAAATCCTAAAGGCATCGGGTGAAGTAACATTTGATCCTAAAGAGATTTCGGAAACCTTCCGAATGTTTTATTCCAAACTATATAATCTCACTAATCAAAAGACTGGAAAAGAACTAGATAGGTTTCATCAAAAAATACATCAGTGCATAAAAGACACTGCAATCCCAGCTTTATCTAAATATATAATAGATGAATTAGAAAAAGAATTATCGATAGAGGAAATACAAAAAGTCATAAACGCTTTGGCTCTGGGGAAAAGTCCTGGGCCAGACAGTTTTACTACACGTTTTTATAAAATGTTTGGTGAAACTTTAGGTCCAGTATTGACTAAAACCTTTAATGCAGTTTCTGCATCCTGCCCCTTTGCATTACATGGTATGGAAGCCCATATCTCTATAATACCCAAACCAGAGAAAGACCATACTATTTGTGGGAATTATAGACCTATCTCTCTTACAAATATTGACCTACGAATCTTCGCTAAGATAATAGCTGAAAGGCTTACCCCAATCTTACCAGCATATGTACATTTAGATCAAGCAGGTTTCGTGGAAGGTAGGGAAACTAGAGATAATACTTTGAAGACCTTATCGTTGATTGAATATGCTCAGAGGAACTCCATCCCATCCTGTCTCCTGGCCGTGGACACCGAAAAGTTTGACAGGGTGGGATGGTGTTTCCTGGAAGAAACCTTGAGGCAATGTGGTATTGGTCCTTACTTAATGGAAAAGATAATGGCACTGTATCACAAACCCCATGCAAGGGTCCAGATAGAGGGGACCCTGTCGGGTCCAATCCGTTGTTGTATGTTTTGGTAATGGAGCACCTTGCCACAGCTATACTAAATAAGCCTGACATACAAGGGATTAAAATAAAAGGAAAGGAATATAAAATGTCAGTGTATGCAGATGATCTTTTGCTGCACATTACTAACCCAATAATAACTATCCCAAATCGTATTCAAGAGTTTGAGCGGTTCGGAGCTTTAAGTAACTTTAAAGTGAACTATGACAAATCCGAAGCACTAAAGTTTCATTATCAAATAAAACCCAAGTTCATCTCCAGAAAACATTCCCTTTTAAGTGGCAACAAACAGCTCTTAAGTATCTTGGGATAAAAATACCTAGAAACTTAGACAAAATAATAGAGTATAATCATGCCCCGTTGATCGATAAAATAATAAAATTGCTACAAAAATATGATAAAAAAAAACTTTCTCTTGGTTGGGAAAGATAAACATAATAAAAATGGACATTCTCCCAAAGTTATTGTATGTAATTCAGACAATCCCGGTGTACCCCCCTGCTAATTAATTAATGCAAATTGCGGTCGGTGGCAGGGGGATTAATTTGGGAGCATAAATCTCCCTGAATTAAACGAGACATACTTGTTAGATCTAAACAAAAAGGGGGACTGGCCCTTCCGGATTTTATGAAATACATACAGGTGATACATTTAACTAGGATAGTGGACTGGTTTCATGGGTCCAAATTCAAACAATGGGTTGGACTGGAGGGGGATATTTTGGGCCTGAAATTAAGATCCATGCCCTGGGTTACACCAACAAATCGCCCTAAAGCAGCAAATATGCCATCTTTGGTCCTCTCCACTTTGAAGGTATGGGATGTACTCATAAAGAAGGGTACCCTCTCAACCCGGATTGGGCCCATGACACCTTTGTTTTCTAATCCTGATTTTCTGCCAGCAATGGAGGCTTAGACTTCCTGGACTGGCAGAAACAAGATGATCCTAGATTGGCCCAGGTCCTTCCTGGTGGATGGAGAGATCCCCCCACTGAGTACATCAAGAAGTGAGAAGGCAAATACATGAATATAATACCAACAATTGACAGCATATGTTCACTCATTGGAACAATACTCTGAATTAGCGAGAGCACCTAAAGAATTTGAGAAAGTTCTCTTACAGGTACACAGACCGGCTCATATACTGTCAATGTTATATAAAGAGTTACTTCCCAAAGGTTTGGATAGAGAAGTGACATATCTAAACAAATGGGAAGAGGAGATTGGGAAGACACTACCCACACCACAATGGGAGAAAGCGCTGACTCTAGTACATAAACTGTCTCCTTCAGTTAAGCATCAATAAAGTAATTACAAAACTATATCTAGATGGTACCGGTGTCCTGCATCTCCATAAGATAAGGGAGAGTGTCCCAGAAACATGCTGGAGATGTAAAAGATCGGTAGGAAACGTGCCACATATTTGGTACTACTGTCCGGAGGTCTGCCAACTCTGGACAAACATATTTGAGATATATAGAGAACTCTCTAATTCTACATTACAGCTAGATATAGTAATAGCGATATTATCAATTATTCCTGGTTCGTTGAAGGCTATCAAGAAAGACATCTTGCGACATATGTTAACAGCAACAAGAACAATTATTGCCCGCTCTTGGCGAAAAGAGACGGCCCCCTCAATTACAGAATGGGTTTGTGAGATGGATGAGATACGATCAATGGAGAAAATAACTAGTACCGAGATTGGCTCTAGAGAGCATTTTAGGAAGATATGGGACAAATGGGATGATTATCGCACCTCAGGATCACTACTGAAATTTTTATAAGTAAAAATCTTTGTGGGCCCATATATAGAATATTAGGGTTTTTTTCCTTTTGTTTATTTTTTTTTTTCTTTCTCTTTCTCTTTTTCTTTTCTTCTTTTTTGTTTCTACCAGGGTGAATGGTCGATGGAGGGTTGGGAGTTTATGGCCCTAGTTCTAGTAGGCCTAACGGATACGGGCAGTGCACAGAATGGGAATGTCAAGTAAGAAATGATACAACAGATTTAGATGGGTAGATTATATGGGATAGAATTAAGACATGCACATTTTTTAGGATTGAGGGGGATTTTTTTTCTTGATCTTATAACAATCGTTTACTCCGTGGAATGTAAATTGTATTCCTCTACCTATGATATTGTTATTGGAACCCTCCCCTGAATGTATGATGTAAAAAAATTTCTAAGAAAACTCAATAAACATAGATTAAACAAAAAGAAAATTAACTTTACAACCAGTTTAAGTACCCTACTGCCACAAAAATAAGTGTAACAACATTTAGATGAGCTAGTTCATGCACACCTAAACATAGATAAATACATTTAACACAGGGTTTTGTAAATACATTTTAGGCTTTTAACATGTTTTTTTTTTTTTTTTTAATTTTAAGGAAATATCTGAACTTGAAATGTATAGAATTTCTGATTAGTAGCATAATTCATACTCTAGAATCTAGAGAAACGTTGGTTTTCTCAGCATAGTATCAATGGATTTTTTCATCCTTTTATTCTTGAAGGTTAAATCTTGGTACTTGTTAACAACTGTTATATGCAGCTTTGACATTTTTATTTCGTTTTTCTGAGAAAGCCACATAAACAGCTGCATTTCTTACTCTAACCGGCATACACTTTCCTATATAAAACAGTGTGATATGATTTTATGTCATGTGTATGACCGGAGGAAGAAGTTTTACTGTACTATAAATATTGTACTCCATATTTTACTATAATTATCCCTATGGTAACAAATCTATAATGTACCATTTGGCAGTGTTGTACTTTGTCAGGTACTGAGAAAACTGTTATGTATGAACAAGAATTTTATCAAAGAGACCAATAACTTCTCAGTGAAAGTGTCAGTATACCAAGACCTAATGTCTTGGTAAGTTCTCAACTTTCATAATCTGCTGTGCCCATTAACTTCTGTTATCATTCCTGGTACAAAAAAACAAGTACTTTCTGGGTCATTCCTTTGTTTTCCTTAAGTTTAGAGTTTAGAGTCTAGTGAACTCCAATGGTTCCTAGAGTCAAAAGGTTTGATTTACTAAATGCAACTAGACTGTTTGCAAACTTTGCAAGAAAGTTACATTTTACAAGGGAACTTGCCCCAAAGCCCAGTGAATAAGGTTAAAGAGAAACTCAACTTTTATGGAAAAAATATAGCAAATAAAAAAAATTACTATAACATATACAATTGGTACACAAGCCATATTGCAATCTGATGTTCTTAAAATTACCTTTCCTTTACAAACTGCAGCACTGTAATTTTTCGGTATAATTTAATGTAATATTTCAGCATGAAGGCATTCTGTACACAGCTGGTGTACAGAATGCCCCCAAAAATGTAATTTCCTGTTTGGGTGAAGAACTCTGCACTAAGGAATGAATTAAGGTAAAATTATGTTGTGTGGCAGTGCATTTCAATGAATTATAGCATATTGTAATGTGCTAAGCAAAAGTGCAATATGACCTATTTTTTTCAATGCATACCAATGCAGCACATTGGTGTGAACTAAAGCAAATAGACATAAGACAATTGTAATGTGTATGCAATAGGTAACACTGCCCAATGCAGCTCAATGGGCCTGGGGTGAACAAGCCATAAAACTATTAAAGTAGCGTGATTTATTTTTAGGTGTGTATTGTTTTTTATACAGTGCTCATCATAAATGAGTACACCCCAAGAGATTTGTCAGAAAACTTTTACTTTCCTTTCAGAATCCATTGATTTCAACCAAGATTTGTTAATTTGCACACACAAAAAAGTAATTTTCCTAACAAATTCATTCAAGACCATGTTGCAAAAATGAATACATCCCAATGAATGTCTTAGGAGCAAAGCTAAATTTTAGACAACAAAATCCTAATTAACACACATTCAACTACAGGTGAGTCTAATTATTCATCAAACAGGTGTCCAGCAGACAGTTGATTATAAAAGAGCATTACTTAACAAAGAAAGCCCCTTCCCATTTAATGCCATAAGCAATGGCACCACGTGGAAGGAAAATCATTTCTTTACACAAGAAAGGTGAAGGTTACAAGATCAGCAAAGCTTTACTTATCATTCAGAATACTGTAGCAAAAGTAATACAAAAATTTAACAAAGATGGAACTGCAACCATCTCACACAGACCTCCAGGCCATCCACAAAAGTTAATACCTTGACAGAAGCATCTTCTGATGAGAAGGGTTTAAGAAAATCATTCATTGCAGTTAGCTAAAGAAATAGAAAGCCAAACCTGGGTGATTGCTTCCTGTGACACAATACGGCTTACACTGCAGAGGAATGGCATGCATGGGTGTTGTCCATGAAGGAAGCTTCTCCTAAAGCCCATGCACAAAAAAGCCTGCCCAGAATTTGCCAGGGCCCGTGTTGAAAAAGAAGACTACTGGGAAAAATGCATGATGCCTACAGTGAAACATGGTGGTGGCGGTGTCCTTCTGTGGGGCTGCATGAGTGCTGCTGGTGTCGGGGAGCTGCATTTCATTGATGATATCATGAATCCACAGATGTACTGCTCTGTATTGAAAGAGAAGATGCTACCATCACTCCGTACCCTTGGTCGTCGTGCACTTTTCCAACATGACAATGATCCAAAAGACGCATCTAAGGGCTGTTGCTTTTCTGAAGAAGAACCGGTTGAAGGTGATTCAGTGGCCAAGCATGTCTCCTGATCTGAACCCAGTCGAACTCCTATGGGGATATCTGAAAAGACAAGTTGTGCATTACTCTCCATTCAGTATCAAGGCTCTAAAAGATGTTTGTTCATGAAGAATGGAAAAAGATAGATGTTGCAATATGCTGCCAACTTGTTCATTCCATGCCTAAAAGACTTGGCGCTGTCCTTACAAATCATGGAGGTCATACAAAATACTAGATCTAGTAGTTTTTGCTGTGGGGTGTATTCATTTTTGCATCAATTAATTTGAGTAAAACTGAAGATTTTGTAAGCTAAGCTATATTATTAACCTTACTTTCATGTAATGAGCTAAACAAATTTTCTCTAAAACTCTGTTTTGTCAAAATTTTGGAAATTGCTCGTGTTCATTGAGAGATTGATTAAAATCTTACTTTACAAAATGAGTGTACTCATTTATGCTGAGCACTGTATCTGTTGTTTTTTAAATGTTGATACACGAGTGTTTGTGTTATGTTCTGTGTAGAGCTATGCCTGATTTTCATTGTATGATCTGTGAATCCTTGAGTACTCTTTGATGGAAGTATTGACACTTGCTGTTTACAAGTTAAGATCAGTATATTTTGCTAGAAAATTACTTAGAGCCCCTAAACATTATATATATTTTTTCTAATACCCTAGAGAATAAAATGGCGGCCGTTGCAATACTTTTTGGTCCCACCATATTTGCTCAGCGGTCTTATAAGCGTCATTTTTTTAAAATAAAAATCACGTTTTTGAGTTAAAAAATAAGACAACAGTAAAGTTAGCCCAATTTTTTTATATATTGTGGAAGATAATATTACGCAGAGTAAACTGATACCCAACATGTCATGTTTCAAAATTGCGCCCGCTCGTGGAATGACGACAAACTTTGGCACTTAAAAATCTCCATCAGCGACATTTAAAAAAATAATATAGGTTATAAGTTTAGAGTTACAGAGGAGGTCTAGTACTAAAATGATTGCTCTCACTCTATTGATCGCGGCGATACCTCAGATGTGTGATTTGAACACCATTTTCGTATGCGGACGCGACTTACGTATGCATTTTCTTTGCTGTGTGAGCTCACGCAGACGGTGGCACTTTAAAAAATGTTTTTTTTGTTTTTTTAGCAATGTTCCTTAAGAAAAAAAACAGATCACTTTTATTGCTGTCACAAGCAATGTAAACATCCCTTGTGACAGTAATATGTGGTGACAGGTACTCTTTATGGAGGGATCTGGGGTCTAAAAGACCCCCAATCCTTCCTTTGCACTTAAAAGTATTCAGATCGGCAAAAACGGAAACCAGAAGTGATGTTGTAACGTCGCTTCTGGAATTTTATGAAGAAGACCCGATCAAGGCCGATTGAGGCTTCGTTCGGGACTCCACGCAGCCGACGGATGCGTGGGATGGATGCTCCGGTCTCCCGGTGAAACAGGAGGCCAGGGAAGAGCGGAGGACGGCGGTGGGAGGAGTTTCGGGGAGGGGAATGTCCCCTCCCACTGCCTGGGAAAATGGTCGAGCCATTATCATCAGATAGCCGATTGCCTGCTCTAAAAAACGGTACCGGGGTATAGCCTGTAGCTGCAGGCTATACCTCGATACCTCCACTTCTCCCAACCGCCATTTATAAATGGTGATTTGCGTTAAGTGGCTAATATATTTATCTTTAGATGAAATACCCCCATGGCATTTGAACAGTTTTACATTTGTGGTATACTGAACAAGAACGTTGATTAAACTCCAAGGGCACTTTCACACTGGGGGCAGTGGGGCAGTAGAGGTAAATCCCCTCTAGCTTCAGCTTGGATTTACCGCTGTTATAGCGGCGCTACGGCGGTGGGAGTGGTGCACTTTTAACCCCCCTCAAGGTGTTAAAATAGGGTTAAAAGTGCCAGCGCTCCGCACTTCCAAAGCGGTGTGCAGCTACTTCGGAAGTGCTGCCCCATTGTTTTCAATGGGCAGGGGTGGTGGAGGAGCAGTATATATCCGCTCACCGCACCGCCCCAAAGATGCTGCTTGCAGGACTTTTTGTAACGTTCTGCAAGCGCACTGCCCCAGTGTGAAAGCACTCCAGCTTTCAAATTGGGGTGGATGGGGAGGGATTTTTGAGGCGCATTACAGGCGCTATTTTTAGCTAAATAGAGCCTGTAAAGCGCCTCAGTGTGAAAGGGGTCTAAACCTAAAGAACATTATTTTTATTTGGTTGCAAGGATATGTTATTTAAATGGTGCATGAACACAATGGGGTATTTACTAAATGTAAAGTTGGAGAGTGCAAAATCAGGCTCACTTCTGCATAGAAACCAATAAGCTTCAGGCTGGATTCATACCAGTCCAGTGCGAATTCCAGCTCTGTTTTCCTTGCAAAGAGAAAAGGCAGCTGTTCAGTGGTTCCTCTCCATTCTAACTGTGGATCAGCTGACCTGGGAGGGGGGTGTAGTGAGGAGGGGGAGAGAATTCATGGTCACAACGGAATACATCTGCGAATCAGATGTGTTCCCATTGAAGAATGTGCCTGGAATTCGCACCGCACTAAACTAGAAAATGCACACGTTTTCTGTGCAATGCAGAGTGCAGATGCCATGCACATATGTGAACCAGGCACATTGAAATTAACATGTTTTTAAATGTCCTGCCAATTGGATGCGGTGTAAGCCTCATCCAATTCGCATAGGTGTGGACCCAGTCTCAAAGTCTCCCAGTCTCAAAGTTTTATTTCCAAAGCTTAATTGAACAAGCTGAAGTTAGAAGCTGGTTGGCTAAAATGCACAGCTGCTCCAGATTCTGAGTGCGCCAGTTTTAGTAAATCTCCCCCACCAGGGTTTATTTACTAAAGCTAGAGAGTGCAAAATCAGGCTCACTTCTGCATAGAAACCAATAAGCTTCAAGGTTTTATTTCCAAATCTTAATTGAACAAGCTTAGGTTAGCAGTGATTGGCTAGTAAGCACAGCTGCACCAGATTCTAAGTGCACCAGTTTTAGTAATTCTCCCCCACTGTGACTGATTCTAGGCACCTTTGTTAGAATGATGAAATATCCCAATGCATATCAATTTTCATATGATCCCCCTCAGCAAAGTGAAATGATACTTTCACTCAACCTATGCTAAACCTTTGTGTTAGTTCACCTTTTCAGAAAAAAAGAAAAGAACATTTAAGCCTAGCCACCTCCACCCTCTGGTCTCCGCTGTACTTACCCCCAGGGATGATGGGCTGAAATCCCTGCTCAAGTGGGCTCAATTTATTTGGGCGCACTTGCATGGCCTTGCGGCTGCCTCCCTCCCCTTATATAATATCATTAATTATGGTAGGGTCACCATTTGCTTTATTTGTTCACAGCATTGTGTATATCAGATATATTTAAGGTACTGTCCCTTTAAGAATTTGTCCTAGCTGGCTGGATAGGTGAGTGTCGGCCAATCAAGAGGAGCAGAAGTTGCTGGAAGGTACAAGGAACATTATATAAGTGACCCATCACAGGTGTGTCATCCTTTTGGGACTAGCAAGCAAGAAAGCTACAGCACCTGGATGGCTGTGGGATGGAGAGCCTGCTGAGGAGCGTGCTGGAAAAAGCACAGGCCAGCGGCGGAGAAGCATGGCCATGCAGGTGCTTACAGTTGGAAGCAACCATAGGAGACGGGCAGGAGAAGGCAGTGGAGGGTAGCAGGTCGGCACCATTGCCAGCAGAAGGACGAAGCCGTGCCATAAAAGCCCCCAGGGAGAGTGAGCGTCAGCCTCACAGGTCTGGGCGGAGGCAGCCGCTGGAGCGTGTGGCACCTGTAATGCCAGAGGGGGATGAAGGAGCTTGTGTGACTGACATGGAGGCAGCATCTATGGCAGATTGTGGGAGGCTCGGCCAGCGCATCAGGAGGAAGAGGCGAGCCTATTCCCCATCTCCTGTGAGAACCAGCAGGAGGTCCCAGGCATGCTGTAGTATGGTGAGTCTTCGGGCTCTGCCCTCTACCTAGGAGAGCGTTGCTGCGCACCCGAACCTGTGTATCAGGGGAAGAGTCCAGCATGGAAGAACAAAGAGCGCAGCTGTCACATCCAGTGCCAGTGTTCCCAGGGTTTGCTGGTCAGCAGAATGAGATACAAGTGGTGTGCAGGGAGAATACGGCTGCAGCCTCTGCTTCAAGCCAGGGTGAGTGTGAAAATGTGTTTGCATTGCAAAATGTAGTTGGTTCTTTAGCAAGGATTGTTAATTCTTTATCTGGCTCTCAGAGGGATTTGTCAGTGCCTGTTAGTGCTAATATGCCAGGTGTGAGTGTGCTATCCAATGTTAACCCCTGCCTCTCTGAGCAACTCAGGGGTATGCCTGCTGCCAATTATGGTCATGGCAGAAGTGCTGTCCCGGAGGCTTGTTTTAAAGAGGTACTCCCATGCGATATATCTCCATTAGGCTTTCAAATGCCATTGTCTTTAAAAGAGAAAATTTGGAGAGGGGAGTTTGTGGATATTTTGTCACTTCTCCCCTTTTATAAAGAGTATGATATTAAGTCAGATAAACGGCAGGAGGCAAACCCAGAGGATGACAGATTGCATATTTTCTAGCATACTTGGTGAGAAACACCCTGAGATCTGCAGCGGGCTGTTTCAACATCTCGAACATGTGTTGGAGGCTTATAAGAGTTTTGGCGGATTGGGCTGGTTTAATTATGACAGGCCGTTCTGCCAAAAACTATACGTTCATAAGAGCCTGAAATGGGGCATTAAAGATGTGGGGTTGTGGCTTAACCTCATGTTACCTTCAAAAGCCATTACTCCCAGGCAGCCGCAGGCTAACGTTTCAGTTTCTCATTCCAGGAAGGGTGTCTGTTATGCCTACAACGAAAGTCAATGCAAGTGGAACGTGGCGCGTAAGTACAGGCACGAATGTTCCCACTGTGCTGGCAGCCACCCAGTGGTCACATGTTTTTAAGAGAGCCAATGCCGTCACCAAGTACAGCGGGAATCCTCGACTAAGAGCATTCTCTCAGGTGATTATTGCAAACATGCTCCTTTGGCTGGACAGGTACCCAGACAGGGAGATGTGAGATGTGGCCCAGTTCATAACTGATGGGTTTACGAAGGGTTTTCGTTTGCCTGCATTTAGAGATATGGGTTGCAGGGTTGTCGGTAATTTGAAATCGGTAGATGTATATCCTCAAATTGTCAGGGAAACATTGGGTAAAGAGGCTAGTGAGGGCCGCTTGGTGGGCCCATTCACTTCTCCCCCCTTTTCTAATTTTAGAATATCGCAGTTAGGGGTGGTCCCCAAAAAAGAGCCTAACTCATTTAGACTCATCCACCACCTCTCCTTTCCCAAGGGAGGTTAGGCGTCAGTATCCTATGTTTCTTTTGAGGAAGCCGTTCAGAAAATAAGGCGGTATGGGGATGGGGCCCTTATGGCCAAGGCAGACATTAAAGCTGTGTTTCGGCTCTTGCCGGTGTCACCTGAGGCATTTAATTCCCTTGGTATTTTTTTGGAGGATTATTTTTATTTTGATATGTGTCTTCCAATGGGGTGTTCACTGTCATGCGCATTTTTTGAACGGTTTTCAACCTTCCTTCAGTGGGTGGTTGATTTTGAATCAGGCTATAATAACACCATTCACTATCTTGACAATTTCTTATTTATAGGCCCAGCAGACTCACCCCTTTGTTTTTGTTTATTAAAATTATTTTATTTTATTTTATTTCAGAACTATTTGGTATCCCGCTTGCTAGGGAAAAAACTATTTTGCCTACCTCTACAATTGAATTTTTGGGTATCCTCATAGATACATCCCTTATGGAATTTAGATTACCAGCAAGCAAAATTGATCGAATTAAATGTGTGATCAATTTTTTCCTTCGCAGAGGGGTCTTTTTGGCCTTTGCTACGAGGATCATGCTGGTTGGGAGGATTTTTTCAAGACGCTGTACATGGAAATGTCTGGTTTTAAATCCCCCTTCGCCCATGTTAGGATCACAGCAGACCTAAAGGAAGACTTATTTTTTGGATGGTTTTAATGGCCGATCCTTTTTCCAGGACAATTTTATTTCAGCTGAGGATTTTGAATTATCGACAGATTCAGCAGGATCTAGAGGTTTTGCAGCTGTGTGGCTCAAGCATTGGTGTTGCGACGTTTGGCCTCGAGCCTGGGTGGACAAGGGGGCGACCAGAAATATTGTACTTTTAGAATTTTTCCCGGTGGTGGTGGCTTTGGAGATTTGGGGTGAATATTTTAGGAATAGACTGATAGTTTTTCACACTGACAACAAAGGGGAGGTTTTTGCGAATTGTTTGTCATTGAAATCCCTTTTTGTAGTCAAATTAATGAGACATTTTGTTTTCCTCTGCCTGAAGCTCAATGTATGGGTGATAGCGAAGTATTTACCTGGTAAGCTTAATAATGTTTAGGATGCTTTGTCTCGATTGCAGATATCTTGTTTCAGGAACCTCCTCCCAGATGCAGATATCGAAGGTCACCCTTGCCCGAGTCATCTTTGGGAATTGACTTGAGTTACTTTACAGCAGCTATAAAGCATTCCGTGGCTCCGCAGACTTGGTCTCAATATTTAAAAGCTTGGCAGGATTGGGTTTCCTTAAATAGGTCAAGGAGATTGCCTTGCGATGAACCATCTGTGGGGGCTATTATAGCTTTCCTGATTGACTTGATGGTAAGGCATGTGTCTTACAACCATTTAGCAAAAATATTAGCGGGGGTTTCTTTTTTCTTTAAGATTATGAGTTCCCCAGCCTGTAATAGATATTTCAGGGTGCGTCAGGCTTTTAACGGATATAGGAGAAGTCATCCCGTTCTGGATGATAGGAGGCCCATTTCTGTTTCACTTTTAAGCAGGCTTTGTGATGCAATGGGGAAGATTTGTTTTTCTGAATATGAAGCTTTCCTTTTCCAAGCGTCATTTGTGATAGCATTTTTTGGAGCCCTGAGGATATCGGAATTGATTCCTAGGAATGGGTATGGGGCTACGAGTTTGAGGAATGACCATGTGGTCATTTCTGGTGGGTCGGTTAGTATTTTCATAGCAAAGTCCAAAACAGATCAGTAGGGTAGGGGTAGGTGGATCGTCCTCCCCTCTTTTGGTACAAATATTATCTGTCCAATTAACATAACTTGCAAGTTTATGAAATCCAGACCTTGTTCGGGAAAGAATTTTCTTATTGATGAGGATGGGTCTTTGCTTACGCAATTTCAATTTAATGCAGTGCTAAAAAAAATGTTTTTCTCACATTGGTTTAGCGGGTTTTCATTTCATGTCCCATTCGTTCCGAATTGGGGCCGCAACGGAAGCAGCCAGGCTAGGTTTGGATGCAAATTTTATCAAACAATTGGCTAGGTGGGATTCAAGCAGATATGATGCATATGTTTGTCCTAACCTTTGTCTTTAATTTTAGGTGTGAAATGTTACATATGGATTGTTGGCCATTCCTTTGTGTTTTGGGCCTCAAATACGTGCTTCGCAGCGTTGTTACTCTTCCAATTTGGCAATGGACTTGTCGCTATTTATGGTATTGTGGAAAGGTGTAAGGGGTTTGAGATGGGCGAATTTGAATTTTCATCTCACAAATTTATTGCATTCTTGGCCTACCCCTCATAATACATTTTGGGGGGGCAACGATGTGGGTTATACAAGAACGTTGGATTTAATGCATATGATCAAATCTGATTTTTATAATTTTAAAATGGCTTCTCCAATGACAACCATTGTATTTTCAGAAATGATTCCTCACCTAGCATGGTTGGCTTTGCCAGAGTTACATAAATTAGATAAAATACGGAGGAAGTTCAATAGATGCGTTCAGAGGTTCATGCCACTAATTGGTGGATTCTCATTTAGACATATAGATTTGGAGGGTGGGTTTCAGGCTTGTATAGAGGGGATTTGGTTCACCTCTCGGATGTAAGAAATTACATCTTTAATTCGAACCTTCAGTCCTGCATTGAGAGGGCCGCGGGCTTGGGAAGGGCCGGTCCGGCATGTGGAGACTGGTTTATGTTTAAATATGTTTTTGCTTGAGCTTTATGGCTAAGCAATGTGATATTGAAGATGTTTCAATTATTTTATTATTGATGATATTCAACATACATTATTTGATTTATTTTGAAACCAAAATAAAATGCCACAGCCATTTATTGCCAATCTAAAAATGTCTGATGTTTTTATTTTAGTTGGTTGTCTTTGGGGAATTTAGGTTTGTTTGGGGGGTATAGTGCAGCCTGCATTTCCCATGCTTTTCTCAGAGGGTAGGGAGTTAGCACTCCTTTTCATATTTTCTAAAAAAGGTGAACTTTAAAGGGTATCTCCACTTTTGTGGGGGAAAAAATAGCAAATAAAGAAAAAATAATAAAGAATATACAATTGTGGAGTGTAGAGAGTAATAGACCATATAAGTCCATATCAAATTAGGGGAATGTTTGCAGTGCTAACACAGAATAGAAAGAACAAGCAATAATAAAATCAGTTACTTTTAATGGTAATTACTTAAAAACAACAAAGTGACAGATAAAGTAATTAAAATCATTCGTGGTACAGGCTGGTAGAGATATTAATCATCATTGTACAAGAGTTTTACACTGATGCAGGCAGGGGTTGTCAAGACATGTTTCGCCGTGTTATCAGCTTCTTCAGGGGACAGAGGACAAAGTACTGTGATGTAACAAAAACCAACAAGTAAATTACAGAAGGTACAAACACACATGTCTACATCAATAAAGTATATATGTAGTAACATAAGATAGTTCGGCTCTGCAAAGAGCACCCAACCACTGTTGACTCACCCAAACACTCCGCACGTGTGCTTCCAGCGCCACCAAAAGGAACCCCAGGTCCAAACCGCGGTATACCAAGAGGGAATAAGGGAATGACTATCTATGAGTAAACGGCATGAAAAAAATGAATTATGGAGAAAAATCTTTTTGGTATCATAAGAAAAGCTTTTGTCACAATATAAATAAGTAGGATAGAGCCTATCAATAAATGATGTAAATGGTGGGCGCGTAGAATACGGGCTCTAAGTTGAATAGATGGGCATAAACTAAAATAAATCAAACCATTAGAAAATCAGAATACGAAAAGAGAAAAGTGAAGTGAATTTACAGATATACATGGGATTAGCCGTGCAAAAAAGCCAAGAGCCAAGGTATGATTGTATATTGTATCCAAATCCGCATAAAAAAAATGTGGTTTTATGTGGATTTGGATACAATATACAATCATACCCTTTGTTTTTCTACAGTTTATTTCGCCTAGATTCATGTGACATCTTGGCTCTGGGCTTTTTGATTCAGGTTTCAGGTTCAGGTCAGGTGATAACATTCCACTTCTTACCCTTAAAAAACTGTTTAGTTGCTTTCGCAGTATGCTTCGGGTCATTGTCTATCTGCACTGTGAAGCGCTGTCCAATGAGTTCTGAAGCATTTGGCTGAATATGAGCAGATAATATTGCCCGAAACACTTCAGAATTCATCCTGCTGCTTATGTCAGCAGTCATATCATCAATATAGACAAGAGAACAAGTTCCATTGATAGCCATACATGCCCACGCCATGACACTACCACCACCATGCTTCGCTGATGAGGTGGTATGCTTTGGATCATGAGCAGTTCATTTCCTTCTCCATACTCTTCTCTTCCCATCACTCTGGTACAAGTTGATCTTGGCCTCATCTGTCCATAGGATGGTGTTCCAGAACTGTGAAGGCTTTTTTAAATGTTATTTGGAAAACTCTAATCTGGCCTTCCTGTTTTTGAGGCTCACCAATGGTCTTGTGGTGAATCCTCTGTATTCACTCTGGTGAAGTCTTCTCTTGATTGTTGACTTTGACACACATACATCTACCTCCTGGAGAGTGTTCTTGATCTGGCCAACTGTTGTGAAGGGTGTTTTCTTCACCAGGGAAAGAATTCTTCGGTCATCCACCACAGTTTTTTCCGTGGTCTTCCGGGTCTTTTGGTGTTGCTGAGCTCACTGGTGTGTTCTTTCTTTTTAAGGATGTTCCAAACTGTTGATTTGGCCACACCTAACGTTTTTGCTATCTCACTGATGGGTTTGTTTTGTTTTTTCAGCCTAATGATGGCTTACTTCACTGATAGTGACAGCTCTTTGGATTTTCATATTGAGAGTTGACAGCAACAGATTCCAAATGCAAATAGCACACTTGAAATGAACTCTGGACCTTTTATCTGCTCCTTGTAAATGGGATAATGAGGGAATAACACACACCTGGCCATGGAACAGCTGAGCAGCCAATTGTCCCATTACTTTTGGTCCCTTAAAAAGTGTGAGGCACATATACAAACTGTTGGATTTCCTACACCGTTCACCTGATTTGGATGTAAATACCCTCAAATTAAAGCTGAAAGTCTGCAGTTAAAGCACAACTTGTTTGTTTCATTTCAAATCCATTGTGGTGGTGTATAGAGCCAAAAGATTACAATTGTGTTGATGTCCCAATATTTATGGACCTGACTGTATGTAAGCCTATGCTATTTGGGAGAGTCTTAGGCAACGTAGTGTATTCAAAATCTTTTTTTCAAGGTTGTTGAGAATTTCTGCAAAATTACTCTCAGGAGATTA